>LOJH01004648.1:4672-32337 GCA_001685095.1 Ellobius talpinus | reverse complement strand
TCTATCTATCTATCTATCTATCTATCTATCTTATCTATCTATCTATCATCTATCAAGGCTTGTTTTGTAGTCTGGAATGAGATCCATTTAGAAAAGTTTCCATGTGCTACTGAAAGGTGTATTCCCTATCTATTGAGTGGAATGTCCAGGATGTAGCTATTCAATCCAGTTGTTTCTGATTTCAGATGTGGTGTCCGTGGCTCATTGTGTTCCGTATTCCTCCACAGGGATACTGAGTCCCACCTCTGTTTTCTTTTTTAGCAAGCATAAACTGCTTCCTTCTTGCCAAGTGTATCACTTACATGGTTCATATCTGATGCATTATTTTTAGTAAGTGCTAAGATTATGTTAGATTTTTTAATGGGAAAGTAAAAGGCTATATCCACCGTAATTGTTCTCAGACCATATTTTATGTACCTAGAAAATAATATACTAGCAAAAAATAGGAACCAGAGTTGGTTCAAGATAAAGGCACTTGCCACCAAGATGACTACCTAGACCCAGTACCCATATGGTGGAAGAAGAAAACACTCCAAGTTGTTCTCTGACCCCCACACTATGGCATTTGGCAAATATGCATACACATAAATAAATAATACACTTTTAAAATGTAATAATAAAAGTTAATATGGCTCCCTTATTTGCAATAGATCCTTGAAAACTTGATAAAAAGCAGTTAAGTGATGAAAGTGCACATATTGGGGATAATTTTGTCTTAAGTTCTCTACTAGCCATCATGTAGAACTTAAGGCTTGTGAGTCTTATTTTTCCTTTATCTTCAGCCTGTATTTAAAAATAATTTATGTTGTAGATTGTGTTTTATTGAATATAGCATGACTTATTAGCGTCAGTATGTCTCCTAAAGTTTGCAGTGGGGAAGATTGGTTCAACCCCATTAGCTGATTGGTTTAACTGTTTAATCATTTCCTTTGCTGCTGTTTTAGAGTTGGAGATTGAATTCAGGGCCTCACATACAGAACTTGTACTCTAACACTGAACTACATCCCTAGTTCTTGTAATTTCTTTCATTTTGGGGGGGAGGTGCACACAATATCAGAGGACAACTTTTTGGGAGTCAGTGGGTTCTGACGATCAAATATGTAGTTAGGCTTGTTAGCATGTACCCTTACCCATTAAGTCATCTCATTGGTCCCAGGCTGATCTTATGATCTCTTGCCTTTACTTCTTGAGAGTATCCTACTGACACATGCCACCATAATTGGTTAATTTCTTGGTGATAGAATTTTATCAGTAGTTTCCTTTTACTATGCTGAATGCTCCCATTTAAGGCCAAGAGACAATACAGATTACAGCTCTAAATTTATACACAATTCTTTGCTTCATTATTATAAAAGTAACAGGGACAGGAAATATAGCTTAGTGGTAGAACTCTCATTTGGCATGTATAAGTCCCGGTTTTCAATCCTTAGTACTCTCAGACCAGAAGAATATCAATGATGATGGACATGAAGTATTCTCCTACTTCGTAGACTTTAATAAAAGTAATTTCTCCCCTCTTCCCCATGGAGGAAAAAAAATCAGCCAGTAATTAGATTAGATATCTTGGCTAAGTTTTTACAGTACAAATTACAAAAATAAAGAAATTGCTTGTTTTCTTTTCTTTCTTCCTTTTTTGATGACCTTACTACTTGACAATGAATAATTGACATAATGGGGAGCACTTTAAATATTTTAGTACTTGAATATTGTAGAATAAGAATGTCTGGTTGGTGATTTTTGGGTTCCTGGTTGAACTTCTAGTTCTAAAGCATTTGATTTTATGAGATTTTTGAGGTATGTTTCAATTTTTTAGGAATATATTCATGAGTATGATATTGGTAGCTAATTTATGATCACTTTAAGCTTTAAACCTCTTTTGACTGTTTTATGACAGTTCTAGATTCTTGGGAGGATGAGGTATGTGCCTATAAAATTTGTCATTCAGGAAGTCCATAGACACTATAGAACCTGAATCTGGAAACCATTCTGTTTCTGCATTTGTATCACTTCTCTGTAACTCTTTAGATTTCTTTTTTGAAGAGGAAATATGATCCATACACATCAAAAGACTTAAAATGCCTCAAAGTGTCTGACTATTTTATACCACAGTCAGGGTACAGCTGCTGTGGACAAAGAACTCTGTGTGTCTTTGTGATTTCAGAATCAGGTACAGGCTTGTAAGAAATAGTCCCCATAGAAGCCTGTTTGTTTTCTTAATGAGAGGTAGAAAGGGGCTGTATCTGGGTGAGAGGGAAGGTGGGGATGAGTGGGGCGGGAGCCATAATCAGGATATATTATGTAAGAGGGACCTATTTTCAATAAGAGGAGGGAAAAAAAGCAATCCTGAGAACCTTGTTGGCTCAGATGAATCCTAATGACTAAAAAAATCATTTTCACTAACCCAAGAAATTCTAAATTGTGATTAGTATTGTAAATATTCTGAACAGTCTTAATAGCTCAAAGGATGTTTAGGCTTTTATGTCTGCTATTATTGTTAAAGCAAATGAAGTTATTTTAAATGAGAATGAATTTATCTAGAGATCAAGAGTGTCCTAGCTTTGTTGGTGGTGTTCTAAGTGCTGGGCTGACAGGAAGGAAGGGTCACTCATCATTAATAGAACATACTCATTATGTATCTGTCTGGTGGGTAGTTCTCTACCCACTAGGAAGAACATAGTTGAGAGAAAAGAGACAGTGTGTATGTGAGCATCATGCATTAATAAATAGAAATTTTAGTTAATATTACTGGGGCAAAATTATTAGCAAATACTTAAAAATAAAGGATCATTCAAACTGTATGTTAATATCGTAATGAATTCCTTGGTTCAATTATTTTGGGAACTTGGTTAAACATGAATATTTAATGATTAGCTATATAATTTTCAAGCCAGACCTGGTAGTACATGCCTATAATCCCAGGACTTGGGAAGCAGCAAGATTATGAGACCCTATTTCAAGGTCATGAGACCTTGAGTTTATTTTATTTTATTTATTTACCTAGTCATTTGCTATGCTAGGGATCAAACCCAGAGTTCAGATATGGTAGGCAAATACTCTACTACTGAGGGATACCATCAGCCTATAAAGCAAAAAAGGTGTTCATTTAGGTATCTGCTATCAAAGTTGATAGAGTGAGTCAGGCATGGCGGTGTCTGACTTTAATGTCCACACTCGGGAAGCAGAGGAAGATGAGTCTCTGTGATTTTGACTAGCCTGGTTTACATAGTGAGTTCCAGTGCAGCCAGAGCTTAAAAAACAAAAATTGATAGACTGAGTCAACCTCATTCTAAATGGAGAGAAATTCAAAGCATGAACTAAAATCTGGAATACACGACAAAGATGTCACTCCTTACCTATTCAAGTATAATATAATCTTAAATAGAACAATAAGACAACTGAATTATATCAAGGGGCTACAGATAGGAAAAGAGGAAGTCAATCATTTTCAGCAAAGTAGCAGTATACAAAACTAACAGAAAAATCAGTAGCTTTCTTATATATAAATGACAAACATACTGAGAAAGAAATTAGAGAAGCTAATATCTTAGGTCCATAATTCTAGCTAAGCAAATGAAAGACTTGTATAAGTTATTGAAGAAAGAAATTTAAAAAGATAACAGAAGATGGAAAGCGCTCCCATTCATGCATCAGTAGTATTGATTTAGTAAAAATGGCTACTCTGCCAAAAGCAATCTAGAGATTTTGTGCAATCCCCATCAAAATTCCAGTACAGTTCTTCACCGAAAAACAACAGCAACAACAACAAAAAAACCAACTTCAGTTTGTAGGGAAGCACACATATAACAGCAACAACAAACACACATACAAAAAATAAAACAAAGCAGAATAGATAAAACAATCTTGAATAATAAAATAACTATTGGAAGTATCACCATCACAGATTTCAAGTTGTATTACAGATTTATAATAATAAAAACAACATATTGGAATAAAAACAGACAAGTAGATGAATGGAATCAAATTGAAGTCCCAGACATAATTCCATACACCTACAGACAACTGATTTTTTTTTCTCAAAGAAGCCAGAAATATACTCTGGAGAAAATACAGCATCTTCAACAAATGGTGCTGGTCATATGGGATAGCTGCATGCAGAAGAATAAAAATAGATCTGTATCTACCATTTGCACAAAACTCAACTTGAAATACATCAAGGACCTAAAACATAAGACCAAGATAATCTCTGTCTGATAGAAAAGAAAATCGGGTGTAGTCTTGAACTCATTGGCACAGGAACGACATTCTGAACAGGACACTGATAGCACAGGCACAAAGAACATCAATAAATGGCACCTCACTAAGCTGAGAAACTTCTGTACAATAAAAGACACTCTCATTTGGCAAAATGCCAAGCTACAGAATCAGGAATTATCTTTACTAATTATACCTCTAATAGAAGAAAAATATGTATAATATATAAAGAACTATAAAAGCTGAACATCAAAAAGCAACCCAGTTAAAAATGTGGTACAGAATTAAGCAGAGAGTTGTCAAAATATGAAACACAAATGACTGAGAAACACTTAGAGATATGGTCAATATTCTTAGCCATCAGGAACATGCAAATTAAAACTAGTTTGAGTTTCATCTTATTCAGTCATTAAGATCAATAAAACAATGGCAGCTCATGCTGATGAGGATGCTAGGAAAAGAGAACACTTGCTCATTATTGGTAGAAGTGCAAACTGGTATACCCAGTATAGAAATCAACATGAAGGTTCATCAAAAAGCTAAAATTTAATCTACCATGAGATCTGGCTATACCATTCTGTACCCAAAGGACTATACATTTTCCTACAGAGGTGTTTCATCTGTGTTTATAGAAATAACTTAGGTGTCCATCAACCAATGAATGCTGTGTTGATTTGAATGAAAATGGCCCCCATAGACTCATAAGGAATGACATTATTAGTGGTTGTGGCATTGCTGGAGGAAGTATGTCACTGGGAGTGGCTTTGAGGTCTTGGATGCTCAAGCCTGGCCTAATGGGGATGTCTCTTCCTGCTGCCTTAGGATCCAGATGTAGAACTCCCAGTTACTTCTCCAGCACCATGTTTGCCTGCATGCTGCCATGCTTCCCGCCATGACAATAATGGTTTAGATTTCTGAAACTGTAAGCCAGCCACAATTAAATGTTTCCCTTTATAAGAGTTACCTTGGTCATGGCATCTATTCACAGCAATAAAAACACTAAGGGAAAATGATAAAGAAAATGTGGCACATTTACTTAATGGAATATTATTCCATTAATTTGGACCTGGCATAATGAAGCACACGTTTAATCCCAGCAATTTAGAGACAGAGGCAGGTGGATCCTTGTGAGCTTGGGGCTAGTCTGGTCTATGTAGTGAACTTCAGGATAGCCAGAGTTCCATAGTGATATCCTGTCTCCCAAAAGGGGAGTAGGATGCCAGTGGCCCTGTCAGAGGAGCAGCAGGTAGCAGTTAAAGTTCGGGAAGCTACTCCACCAGGAAGCCAAGTTCCTATGGATGAAACTCAAATAGGCAAGGCCTCAAGAGCCTTAGCCCCAGAATGTCTCTTGCTACTGTTGTGTCTTTGCATGTTTGCCTTTAGTATCTGGCATGGTGTGAATGGGTGTGCGGAGCTCTCCACTGCCCTTCATGTGGTGTGATTGTTTCTTGGAAATATCCTGTTCTACTGGGCATTTTTACCCATGTATTACTATGAAGATGATTTCCTTCTAAACTGTACTGTTTAACTGAAGCAATGATTTTATACAACAATAGTATTAGTTAAAATAGGATCTTGATGTTGAGTGTCTTTAATAAATATTGCAAGGGATTATGATAGAGCTTAGTGGGAAAACTAATATGTATAAAAGCAAGATAGAGTATTGCCTCCACTCCTGATAAAGCAGGGACTGGAGAGGATAGAGAATAAGAACTAGAAAATATCACACAGCTAGTTTCTCTTGAGACTGACTTAGGTTAATGATTAAGAAAAACATTTGAAAAAAAGAAAAGAAAAGAAAAAAATTTTGAGATCCAGAAGCTCAGCTAGCTCAAATTCTTTTAATCTTAATGTTGGGAGATGTTTTCACAGATTTCAGTCTTCATCATAGCTAAAACAAAGCTTTAAATATGACTTAAGGTTAGGTTAAAATATTTTTTAATGACTTTGAGGTAGAAAATCTTAGAAAAGCACATAGTTGAGAGAGGGACTCGTTAAGGTCAGAGAACAAGAACAAAGCAGCCCAATTATTAGCTGAGGTGCCTTTCTTGGTAGGATGGGTTGGTGAGCAAAGATAATGATTAATTCCTTGTACCCATTTCTGCCCGCAGTTTGCTGATACAACAAAGTGTTGATGAGTGGGTGTGTACCCTGAGGATTTAAAATAGAGCTGACTGATTCTTTTTCATATATAAAAGTTTAGATTTGTGATCTTCTAAGATGTCTTATAAGATTACCTTTTGAGTTAAGTAGTAAAATAATTGGTCCTTTCTTTGTAACCACAAAATGCAACCTGCCAACAACAACAACAACAACAACAACAAAAAACTGGCTGAGAAAAATACCTTCCTTGCTTATACTCAGTTACTATATAGCAAGTTGCTTGGGCCCCAGGCCCAGGAGTAGTTGGCCAACACAAAATGAACTCCATGTTTTTATTTTTTTTATCTCATTGTTTGTTTGTTTTGACATTTGGTTTTATGTTTTGAGAGAGAGAATGAACCTATTGGTTGGGTAGGGAGTACAGCAAGTCTGGAAAGAATTGGAGGAGGAGAAAACATAATAAAATATATTGTATGTAGAAAATTTTAAATAAAATAAATTGTTAGACTGTTAACCAAATTCAACATGGCAAATATACTTGAGAATATTTTTGGAGGTTCTAGCAGTGAAACATAGCTATTCATATACCTTTGATCAAAGAACCATCCTCTAATGGGGAAGGTCATCCTCTCCAACAACATACTCAGCTTCAGGCCGATACACTTGGGGCATTGAGGGAAGTTGAGGACACCTGCCTAACCAACCAGATCAGCCAAATGAGTCCTGGCAAGCAATGAGGTGACAGATTTCAGAGCCAGATCGCCTTCACATCCTGTGCTTTGTGAATGACATATATTAATTTCACAAAAGGTATCTTTAAAAACCAAGTAAGGTCAAATAGGCCTGCCATTGTATTTATGGTTATTAGATATGCATGTTGTGTTGTTGCCTCATATTAGAAGGATAAGCTTTCCTTGCTTATTTATTCTATTTTCAGCAATGCAACAAATTCATGGTCGGTTTATAATTCTCATAATGCTTGGTACTAAATAGACAGGGAGCCAGTATTTTGTGTCATAGAGTTCGACACTCTATTTACTGAGCCATTGCCATTACCTCACTAACCTTACCTGGCAGAGGTGGTGTTGTCTCTACTGGAATCTTTTCATATTTGCTAGTCATTCTCATTGGAAGGTCCTTTATTCCAATAATGACTTCTCATTTGGTCTAAAACTCAAACAAAAGCTTTGCAGCTGCGAGATGTAGCCCATTTTAAAATTAACCTATTGTAAATCCTTAATGACTGAGAAATCCTGTAATTTGCTATGATTTCTGGTAGTGCTGCATGTAGAATAGCAAACAGTAAAAATGATACAGGTCGGAATGATATACACTTGAGAAGAAAAGGAAAGGCTCAGCCAATGTGTTAATGTCCGCTGTCCTTCATCAGTCACGCGTCAGTTCGTCCCATGCCTACGGACTTCCCAAGTGAAATGTTATCTTTGGAAGTAATTGATTAATACAGTTTATTATGCCAGAAGTAAAACTGTCCATAAGTGTATTCTACCTTGGCTTTTTACAATATCTTATCTACCTAGAGCTCAGATTCCTGGAAGGGAAAAAAAGTACAAATTTTTGATGTACAAAGTCCTTTATTTTATTTTATTTACCTACTTATTTTCAGTGCTAGAGATCAAACCCAGGCTTTCAGGCACTCCAGAAAAGTACTTTACCGTTGAGCCACACCCTCAGTTCAAGAATTTGAATTATGATAATAAAACACGTTAGTTCCATCCTTATATAAATTATATAAATTCTCTAAGTTTGGTGTTTGGATCTAGAATTTCTCTGGATTATATACAGCCTAAATTAAATATATTAAAGAATCTTGTAGACATAGGATGTTCCTCCACTACTCACTATCTCTTAAACACTCATTGAATTACTTAACTCCTTTGGGCCTGTTTTTCTGTATATAAAATGAGACTACTAATAACACCTAATTCCTAGAGTTCTAAGGATTCAAAAAAGTTAATTTGTATAAAGCACTTTGAACAGTACTCAATACCAATGAAGTGATTGCCAGTAATTATTAGTGATCTTGGTGTCAGATGAACAACTGGTTTACAGATGATGATGTACAGTTTAAGTGAGAAGTGTAAGGTGCACTATGGTAATTTATGTAAGTCAATATAGTGTAAGGGGCTGCTTCATTTAGTACTTTGAAGGGAGAATCAATTGATACAGGATATAATTAAATTTGTCTGTATTTTTAAACACTAAAAAGTTTAAATTTCTTTTTTGTTAAATTCACATTAAAATTTGTTTATAATAAATTTGCTTCTTGGTGTACAATTTTGTGAGTTTAGATGTGCATATAGGATACAGTACCACTGACATCCTCATGCAGAGCAGTTTACCCTTGCCTCCAAAATTCTCATAAGATACTCCCTTGTCCTGTTCACTTCTCTCTTTACCCCATTGCCACTGATCTATCTCTTTTAAAAAGATTTATTCATTTACTATATATACAGTGTTCTGCCTGCATGCCAGAAGTGGGCACCAAATCTCATTATAGGTGGTTGTGAGCCACCATGTGGTTGCTGGGAATTGAGCTCAGGACCTCGGAGACATCACCCAGTGCTCTTAACTTCTGAGCCATCTCTACAGCTCTGCCACTCACCTATTTCTGTAACTATGTTCTTCACCATGTCTTGTGAAATGGTTTACTTAATAGTTTACAGAGTGTTATTGTTTAAATATTATACATTTCATTTGAAATTCATCCATGTTACTGAACTTAGCAATAGATCTTATTTCTTGATAATATTTCATTGTATAACCTTACTGTACTTTATCTGTTCACCAGATGAAGGACCTGTATGTTACTTTCTGTGTTGTACTATGCTAAAGTTGTGTTTGTCATATGCTTTGATATATTCTTTTAAAATAGAGTTTTATAACCCAGGCTAATAACTATGATCTCACTCCTGCTCTTCCTGCTCTGCTTATCAAATGCTAAGATTACAGGCATGTACAGCCATGTCAGGCTTGGTTCCTATTTAAAATGATTATTTAAAAAATCTACTTAAAATATACAATTTTTATGTGGACTTTTACTTTCTCTTCTCTTGGAGAATACTTAAGATTGAAGTTGCTGGTTCTTGTACTAAGTGTGGGTTGAACAAAACAACTGCCAAACTATTTTCCAAAGTGATTATATCATTTGACATTTTCTACCTCTGATATGTGAGAGCTCATTTATTTTGCTTGTTTGTAGTCCTTCATGTTGTCAGTAGTTTCTAATAGAGCAATACTACAGAGTCTTGATCGCTAGGCCTGTGTGTTAAACTTTGAGGTTAGTATGACTTCATCATTGTTCCTTTTTAAAATTATTTTGACTATCCTAGTTCCTTTGGCTTTCATATAAAATTAGGTTGTCATTGTCTATTAATAGAAATTCTAATCATGCAGGTGGTACATGCCTGAAATCTCACCAGTTAGAGGCTGAGGTAGATAAATCATTACATTCAAGCCCATCCTGGCCTTCATAGTAAGACCCTGTATTTAGGAAATAAAAAATTCTGTTAAGGTTTCCCTTGTAGTTGTGTTGAATTTGTAGGTCATTTTGAGAAGTGATGTAACAGTATTGGATCTTTCAATCTATGAATATATTTCTGCATTTATTTACTTCCCTTTATTTCACTGGTATTTTGTAAGTGGCAGTGTGTAGGTGTTACAATTTTCAACTCTTGGTTTTTTTGCGGGGGGTGTGGTTTGTTTTTGGGGGGTTTTGTTTGTTTGTTTTTAGATAGGATTTTAACTAGCTCAGGCTCGACTTAATCTTGCAGAAATCTTCTTGCCTCATCCTCCAGAATAACTGGGATTATAGGTGTCTACTACCATGCCCCGCTGAATTTTTAAGATTTATACCTAAGTATTTTGTGATTGTGGTTTCTAGTATGTATATGTGTGTGTGTGGTTTGTGTGGATATATGTATGTTATATCCTTGTGTTCTGTAAGCTTGTTAGACTTATAATTGTTAAAAAACCTCTTTATATATTCCTTCTATGTAAGTGTTGCTTTCTGTAAATCATGACAAATGTATTTTTCTCTTTCCAGCCTGGTAGATATTTTCTCTTAAGCGAGGAATTATAATTAGGTTTTTATTTTTCTAAAGTCAGTCTAGCTTTATATAAAAATTGATGGGATGAGAGACAGTTTGTGAGACAGCAGTGTCTTGGACTATGAATTTTAAACCAGGGTAGTAGAATAAATAGACAAAATGGATTTTAGGTAGAATCCATAAGCCCTGTAATGGATTGAATAGAAGGAAAAATGAAGAGGAAGAGTCAGGGCCCCTGAGTTTCTGCCATGAATTGGGTGAGTAATCCTGCCATTTTTAGACGATGACAAGAAGAAATAGATTTGGAAGAAGATGACAAGTTGAACATGTTAGATTTGAGAAGTCTTTGGAATGTTCAGTTAAAGGTATGTAATAGGGTAGGGCCTGTATTTCTATGGTAGAATAATTAGCAAGCTTGAGACCCTAGTTTTATCCTTCAAATTATATCAGATAGGCAAGTAGAATACGAAAGCTTATGGAATGGAGTTTGTAGACTGTCAGAGTTTGGGAGTGTGTCAAGACTATGTTGAGACTCTGAAGGGCTCATAGGTGACCTCTCGAACGTCATACTCTGAGCTGTCTTCACTTCGGTCCTTTAGTAGGCTAAGATTATGTAAGCTTTTACCATAGCTCTTTGGACCCATTGCTCATCACTAATTTGAAGCATGTTTTTCTTTTTTCTAGTCTATTCCCATGTATTTTACTCAGTTACTTTTCTATTTCCATGATAAAACATTGTGAGAAAGTCATCTTGTAAAACAATATATTTAATTTGGTGCTCATTTTTTCAGAGGGGTAGAGTCTGTCGTAATTAGGGTTTTTATTGCTCTGAAGAGACACCACAGCCACAGCAATTCTTATAAAGGAACACATTTAATTGGGGGCAGGTTTACAGGTTCACAGGTGTAGTCCATTATTGTCATGACAGGAAGCATGGAGGTGTGTAGACAAACATGGTCCTAGAGAGTACCTGAAAATTCTATATCTAGATCCACAGGCCATAGGAAGAGAGAGGCGCACTGGACCTAGCTTGAGCTTTTGAAACCCCAAAGCACACCCCAGGTGACATACTTCTCCAACAGGGCCACACCTCCTAATGCCACTCCCTAAGTAGATTTAGAGATTTGGGATGTGGAAAAGGATGAAGGAAAATAGTTGAAGACAGAAGTTATTCCACTTTCTCTTTTTACATTTCCTCAGACACTGAACTAAGTCTTAAAGAAATGCTTGACAGCCCCATTTATTTAGCAGATAGATTGAGTTAGCTAAACATTTTGTTCTACACAAACAACATAGCATGCATTGAAATAACATCTCAAGCCTTGGAATCAAATATCAACATCCTTATATTCTATTCCACATTGATTTATTTTTCAGACAGTTCGTGTTTTGGTTTGTTTTTTTAATCAAAATAACTACTAACTATTCAGTTTTGCAAAAATCTACTAATACACTAAGGACCCTTGCTTGATAGAAACAATTTGTATTTCTTCTGAAGAATAATTTGCATGGTTGCATTATGTCGAGCATGTGTCACAGTGTTTCCCTAAAACATTAAGACAATCAGCTCTTCTACATTACTGCAGCTTCCTTTAAGTGGCTGCAACTTCCATGTGCTCTTTTGCAAATTGGTGCTGCTCTTGGTCTTCATTGCTATTTGGGAGCTATGAGGAATTGTCTTCTAGCTAACTGTTTACCTATTGTTTTTTATACCTTTGTTTCAAAAGCTAGCCTGATCATTTTTATCTTTACTAAGATGGTATATTTTAGGTTATTGTTTAAGATTGTAAAGTTAAACATACATAGTGCTGGAATGTTGAAAATTAGTAGATACAGAGAAGAAAAAAGAAACCACTGCTCTCATGTTGTGTTTGACCTGTCCAGTTATTTTATCTGGCAGTTGATTTTATTTTGAATAATAAACATGATTTGAATTTATTGGGAGGTATTAAACTGTAGTTTAATGTGAATTTCATATCCTCAAGTTGTAATATGTCTATAATGACTTTAAGATAAACAAATTGGGATTTGTAACTTCCTGCTCTTTAATTGTTTAGTCTTCGTGGCTTAAGACCTGGATGAAAGGTTTAAAGACCTTATCATTCCTGAGTATACATCTCCTGTTGCTGTGTTGCTACCCAGCAAATACAGGGATGGTACTGAGAAGCAGTTTATTATAGACGCCCAAGTGACAGTAGATATTAGTGGAGGTTATTTTAAAGGTTCTGGCATGCTTCCAAGTGTTTTGTAAAGGCAGTCCTATCATGGCTCTAATGAAGTAGTTCTCAAAGGAAGTCAGCTTTATTCAGATCTCTTGGTACCATGTGGAAAACTTATCATTTCATTTCTGAGTTGTTTTTATTTTCTCTGACTATAAATACTAAAAAGTGAATGAAAATCATAAAAGCAAAAATTTTTAATTAATTTTCTTTAGCTGTTTTTTAAAATCCACTTTACGTCATGCTGTAGAGGTATAAATTATTGAATTATTGTTATTCTTGAATTATCAAGAAGCAGAATTTTATCTTTAAAAAAGAAAAGGTGACCATTTTAGTTTAACTTCACTAAAGGTGGTGGAAACCTCCCAATTATAAGTCAGTATTCACAGTGGCAGTACTCTTCCCCATGTCCTTGCCCTTTGCTCTCTCATGGCCAAAGCAAATGGTGGTGGTCCTTCCTTAGCATACATAGCTAGACTGTTGAAGTAATTTTGTTCTTTGAAAAATCACTTAGAGGATCTCACAGAGAGTAGAAACAAGCTAAGCAAGAACCAGTCTGAGAATCCTTATGGTCAAACTTGGAGTTCTTGAGCAGCAAAATAATGAAGATGGTGCTTCTTAAACAACATCACTTTTTTAAAAAGATATCTACAGGGTGATCCATGCGTGTCCCTTTTAGGGTCTTCATTGTTGCCTAGCTTCTATGGGGCTGTGGGTTATAGTCTGGTTATCATTTGCTTTACATCTAATATCTGCTTATGAGTGGGTACATACATACTCATGTTTTTCTGGGTCTGACTCAGAATGATTTTTTTCTAGTTCCATCCATTTGCCTGGAATTTCAAGATGTCATTGTTTTTCACCGCTCAGTATTGTGTAAACATACCACGGTTTCTTTATTTTTCAGCTGAGGGTTATCTAGATTGTTTCCAGGTTCTATTACAAATAATGCTGCTATGAACATAGATGGGCAAGTGTCCTTGTGGTATGATTGAGCATCCTTTGGGTATATGCCCAAGAGTGATGTAGCTGGGTCTTGGGGGTAAACTGATTCCCAATTCTCTGAGAAACCACCATACTGATTTCCAAAGTGACTGTACAAGTTTGCACTTCCACCAGCAGTGGAGGAGTGTTTCCCTTACTCCATATTCTTTCCAACATAAGCTGTCATCAGTGTTTTTGATCTTAGCCATTCTGACAGGTGTAAGATGGCATGGATCACCCTGGGAAAGGGAAATAAATGAGCTTTCCTGAGATAGAGGGGAGAGAATTGGAGATGGAAACATAAGGGATGGAGTGGTTGAGTTGCAGAAGATGTTGTAAAACAGTGCAGGAGGGACTTTGGGAGATTGTAGCCCAGGGGCTCCATGGAGAGTGAGAGACAGACATGCCATACAGACCTTGCTCATGTGGAGGGGTTTTATTGAGAGAAAGGGAATGGGAAAAGGAGGGAGGGGAGGAGGGAAACCAACCTCCGGGAACGGGTGGCGGAAAGGGCAGGGAAGAGACAGAAACAGCGCAATTGCCTATCTCTTTTTGTTGTTTTGGTTTGGTTTTTGGTTTTTTGAGACAGGGTTTCCCTCTGTAACAGTCCTAGCTGTCCTGTAACTAGCTTTTGTAGACCAGGCTGCCCTCTAACTCACAGGGATTCACCTGCCTCTGCCTCCCTAGTGCTGAGATTAAAGGCGTGTGCCACCACCGCCTGGCTCCTTCTGGTTTTTCGAGACAGGGTTTGTTTCTCTGTAGCTTTGGAGCCTGTCCTGGAACTTAATCTGTAGACCAGGCTGGCCTCGAATTCACAGGGATTCACCTGCCTCTGCCTCCCGAGTGCTGGGATTAAAGGCGTGCCCCTTAAAGGGGCTTGTAGCTCATGCACACAAACTACATAGTGACATAGCAGCCATAGGACCCTGAGTTGACCAGGGTTCTGCCTGAGTGCACTCTGCCAGTGACAGAGGGCAGGCCAGAATAATGCCTGAATCCTAACAGGAGGGGTGGAGAGGGAGAGCCATGAAAGAAAGATCTTGATAGAGTTGGCCACTATGGGATTAGGGAGAGACCTAGTGCCAGAAAAATTCCCAGGAATTCACAAGGATGACCGCAGTTCAGGCTCCTAACAATTGTGGAGAGGATGCCTGAACTGGCCTTCTGTAATCAGATTGGTGACTACCCTAATTGTCATCATAGAACCTTATCTAGTAACTGATGGAAGCAGATACAGAGATCCACAGCTTGGGTCAAGCTCCAGGAGTCCAGTGGAAGAGAGGGAGGAGGGATTATAATGAGGGTGAGCAGGGTCAAGATCATGAAAGGGAAACCCACAGAGACAGCTGACATAAGCTCGTGGGAGCTCACAGACTCGACCAACAGCTAGGGAGCCTGCATGGGACTGAACTAAGCCCTCTGCATGTAGGCAACATTTATATAGCTTGGTCTGTTTGAGGGTCCCCTGCAGTGGGATCTGTCCCTGGTGCATGAGCTGGCTTTTTGGAACCCATTTCCTGTGGTGGGATGCCTTGCTCAGCCTTGATGCAGTAGGGAGGAGCTTGGTCCTCAACTTGATGTGCTAATTCTTTGTTGACTCCCATAAGAGGTCTTATTATTTCTGAAGAGTGGGTGGGAGGGTGGGTAGGAAGCAGCAGGGGGAGGGAATGGAAGAGAAGAAGGGAGGGGAAACTGTGATTGGTATACAAAAGAAATAAAAAGTCCGAAGGAAAAAAACCCAAAAACAAAACCATAGTCTATACATACTACTAGCCATCTAGAGGAAAATGGGTAGGTCTTCCTTGCAGAAGCCCATTAGTGAGTGTATAAGGAAAGAAGGGAGTAGAAAAGTCCCCCGGAACACTTCACTTAGTAATCACTGTAGGCAGATTTGTGGATGGATGAGTGCTAAAGACAATGACCGAAATTTGAAGAAATGGAGTATATGCATAGACTCAGAATATATACCTAAGAAATTTATTAATTATGTTATGAATAAATTCCACATGAGACTGGAGAGATGGCTCAGTAAGAGTACTGGCTGCTCTCCCAGAAGACCTGGGTTTGATTCCTAGTATCCACATGGTCGTTCATAACCACCTGTAGCTCCAGTTCCATGAAATCTGACTCCTTTTCTAATCTCTGCTGGCACCAAGCACTCAAGTGGTACACAGAGACAAACATGCTGGCAAAGCATCCATACACATGGATTTGAAAAATAAGTGAAATAAGTGAACCCCACATATCTTTAATAACCCCTTCCCAGGAAGCAGACTTTCATAAGTGAGACTAAGCACATGACTCACACCAACCAATAAAGAAAGAAGAAACCTGGCAAATAACTACCCTGACTAAGTAGAGTTGTTGTCACCAGTAACACAGTGAGCTAGTATAGTGTGGGTAGGACCAGAAGGGCACTCCTTGCCACACCCAGAAATTCTTTACCATGAGCAATGGGGGGGAAGTCCTACTTTGAACATCATTCTTGAAATTTCTAATTGGCATTCTGTAAGTATCCAGGGAACTGGGCGTGGTGGCTCAGGCCTAAAATCCCAGTGCTTGAGGGGACTCAGGTGGGAGGATACCATGATAAGAGGCCAGCCTGGGTTACAGAGCATAAGTAAGTAATGAAAAAACTGACGACTATCTGAGTAATTGCTACAGATTGGGAGAAACTAGTATGTGGCAATTAAATCCAAGTGGTTTTCTGGATTGAGTCCTATCATAGATAATGACACAGAAGTCCTGATAGTCTTTGTTATACCAAATTTTAATTTTTTTTAGAGTTGGTAGCTATACACTGATAAATGGAATATAAATGTTAGCAGAAAGTAGCAGAAGAAAATAGAAAATTTCCCCTACCACATTTGCAACTTTTCTGTCAATCTAAAATCATTCCATGTTAAATGTTAAGAAAGTAGAAACTCCTGATGGCCTTCTTGGTATATGGGTAATTTTGTTTTGTTTTAATGACATCAGAGCAAACAGAAGCCACTTAATACAGCCGGCTACCCTGCAGGACCCTGTCATACTACCAGAAATAGAACTATTCCCACCCTCTTTGTGCAAGCTGCCAACACTTAGCATGGCTTTTGAGGTTTTATTGTGTTTCTCATTCAGATTATTAAATCTGTTTATAATATAGTAATGGGTATAGTGATTCTAATTTATAAATATTTTATTCTTTTTACTTTTAAGCACTCATTAACTCGAACTAGGATAACAGAGTTGATATAGAAGACCGACAGGGGTCCTCTTTTAGTCAGTGATAATGTAATTGGCTGAAGATGAATATGGATACTAAAATTAAGTCACTCCTCTGTACCTCTTCATTTTTTTCAATGAGACCATTAGTGGAAACTTTAGTTTGTGCATATATGAGAGATACTATTTTTACCAGTTAAATCTATTTACCATCCAATCAAATGTTATCTTGAAGCCTGTCTCTAGTGGGAATATAATGTATATAGAACCATTTCTTGTTGAATATGGACATAAATTTAAGTTAGTAGTAACAGGTACATTTATTTTCTAGAAAGATTTTCCTGGATTCCTAATACTTGACCAAGTGGCTACAGTAGGTAATTAATAATGCTACTCAATTGATGTAGTCAGATCAAACCACACATAATTTAAAACAAGTCTGAAAGTAAGAACACAAGAGTGATAAACTATATGGTACTTAACCCCCAGTTGCTAGCCAGTGAAGGAACAAATTGCACTAGTTGACTAGCAAGCTAGATAACATTCTTCTAAAATGCCAAAGATAGAATTTTGTTGACAGCTGCTTTCAGAGTACCTTTTCATGTGAGTATGATTCTATTAATGAGTTTACTTATAACGTTGCTTAAAGAAAATAAGCAGTGTTTCTTGTTAAAAGAAGTAAAAGATGATACAACTAAGGGGAGAAAGCTATTGAGTCATTATATGATCAGAAGATAATGTTATCAGGGTATCCATAGAACTTACAGCAACCTTCAGATGCTGTGCCACCTTATCAAAATCCTAACTATCTCTTGCAGAAGGGGAAAAGTTGTGCTAGAATTCATATGAACTCTCAGGGATTCTGCATAACTGACAAAAGCAAAGTTGGAGTCCTGGCTTCCACCCACTGCAAAAGCTACAGTGGTTTAAATGTCACGCTTCATCATTGACAAAGACAGGTAGATCACAGGATCTAACAAAATAGCCCCACCTCCAAAATACAGAAGTGCTAGCACACACCTGTGATCTCATAGTACTTGGGAGACTGAGACAGGAAATTCATGAATTTGGGGACATGCTGAGCTATATAGGAAACCTCTCTCTCAAACAATAGCAAAAGCAACTAGAGTGGTCAGTGGAGTAGGAAGTCCAGAAATAAGTCCTCAACCTACAGACAAATGATATTGCACAAGGTAACATGATTACACAGCAGAAAAAGCTGATTTCCTCAATAAAAACTTCTAAGAAAACTGAACCTGCGAAAGATAGACCTCGCCCTTCTACCGTGCAAGAAATTAACTCCAAGCTTGATTAAAAACTCAAGCATAAGACCTTAAACAACTGACTAGTAAAGGATTAAAAAACAAAACAAACAAAAATAGGAACACTTTAGGAAAAAATCTGACAGTAACTTATTGGATGACACTAGAATCACAATCAGCAAAATGAAAAATGAATAGGGACATCAAACTTAAAAACTCTGCTTATTGTCATCAGAGCAGAAAGGTGGCCTGAAGGATGGAAGAAAAGAATTGTATTATCTGATGAGGGTTAATGAAAATTCAACAACACCAAATCCTCAAACTCAGAAATAAATAAAAAAAGTACAAAATCACTAAAATATTTTGTCATTCAAATATTAATATCTATTAAATTTGTCTTCTTCCAATTGTTCTGTAATATATATCCCCTGTTAAAATAATAAATTACTCTAAATATATATGAATGCATATTCAAGTAAGTAGAAAAAAAGCATGACAAGTTTTCTTTTATGTGGAATCCAGTGGGTGGGGCATCAAAATAAAAGGAAATTGGTTAAGATCTCTTGACCTGTAGTTCACTGGGGGAACAAGGGAAGGGAAATGGGAGAAGCAATTATGGTCAAATATGTCATGTTCACAGATCCAAACCTCCAACTGAATTATGTTAATTTTATAGTTAACATATGCTAATGAAATAGTTTTTTTTAAGTACGTAAACGTATCTGAACAAAGGCTTCTGATTCCAGCACTCGGCTAAGACAGATCACAAGTTTGAGGCCAGGATGGCCATAAAGTGGGACCCTCTTTCACACTCCTACCCCCCTCCCCAAATGGCAAAGGAGTCAAATAGATAGTTTTACAGAAAAGGTATACAACCAGTAAGCACATGCAACCAAGAACCACAGTGTCATAACATCTGGCGCCTGTCAGGATGGCCAGCATCAAAGGATGCACTGTTAGTAATGTGATATGGTTTTAGCCATTTTGGATAATAGCATAAAAATTACTTGGAAAATTAAAAACTTGAATTACTATATGATCCAGCAGTCTCACTTCTGGGTATATACCCAAAAGAATTTAAAGCAAGTTCTCCAGGTAATATTTATACCCTTATTTTCTCACAGCATTAGTTGCAGTAGCAAAGAGATAGAAAAATGTCCGTCAACAGATGAATGGCTGAAGAAACTTAGGTCTATAATGGTCTATTATGTAACCTAAAAAGGAACTCTATCCCATGCTACAATATGATTGAACCCCAAGGATGCTGTGCTAAAGCAAAATAAACTGCTTTAGAAACATAATTACTGTGCAGCCCTACTCATTTGAAATGTATAAAGTAGAAAGGGTAGAAAATCACAAGCAGAAAACAGGAAGGTGTAGGTATGTAGGAGGTGTAAATTTGTAGTATTGGAAGGTGCACAAGCTGGAAAAGTTGACTAGATAGCAGTGAATGTGTCTAGAACTGCTAAACTATGCCCTTAAAATGCTTAGACAGGATGTTGGCTTTCTTAAGACTTTCTAGTTATATGTTTACTGATTTTCTATTCTGTATCACGCACTTTCTTCCCATGACCTAGTGTATTAGAAAGTCCTTTGCTTTTAGAGATTAGAAAATGTAGACTTTGAAAGACTTAGAAATTCAATTCTGTTAAACCTTACATGGCATAACCCGGAAGTGGCTGCCTAGATTGAATGAGTTGCCCAGTGCCTGCATATGAGTAATGAGTCAAAAGTACAAGGAGATGGATTCCTGCTAAATCAGGGAAGGGAGACTAGAGTATGGATTATCTGAGGACACACTGGCTAGGTCACTAAACAGAGAGCATCGTTTTTTTGTGGGGAGGTCAAGTTACAGAGCCAGATTGCTGGACATCCTGAGCCTGTTGGACCTGTTGTTAGGCCTGTTGAAAATGCAAATGATCGATCAAAAGCAACAGTCACCTAGAAGGAAGGAAAACAGTTTGAAAGTTTTTAACATGACACACCCTCCCTAATCTGTGAATTGAAAGCAGCTTTTAAAAATTTGCATCCCTTCATCTTCCTAGGTGGTAGTGAATGTGTGGGCGAAAATCAGAGCATTTCAAATAACGTTAATGAAGTTTAGTGATTACAATCTACCATATTGTGAGAGAGAGTTGTTAGTTCTGAAGGATGAAGACAGAATTCAAATATTACCATGACTGGCATTTGATTGGAAAAGTGCAAAGATAAGCTTAGGTTCCTTTTATGAAAACCATTCTCCCAGCCTGATGGAATGAATATCTTTTAAAACTTACCGTAGTTACCATGGAGACTTGGTGGCTTTGATAGAGTATGTTGTAATCCATATTCAATCATCTGAAGTAAAGAAGCCAAGAAACACACCAGCTAAAGTCAAAGTAGTTTCCTCTCTAAATCCATACTCTCTGGGAAGATGAAAAGGGAAAATAGCCTAACGAGTAGGTTTAGATTAATTATCACTGCCCGAAAATTAAAATTTAGGAAGCACATTGCCTGAAGTTGATGCTAGTGGTTATTTTTTATGTGTAGTCCTTTTACCTGTAATAAAGAGATTTTCTTGGGTTTTGGCATAGGAATTTAAATGATAAGATCATTCTGAAAGTTGATGAGCCTTAAGCGGTATACTCAATTTCTGAAAGCCAGAGAAACACAGACAGGATTGCAGGCATTGTCCCCATGGTAACATATTTGCATTTGGCCCAGAAGTGGCAGCTTTTTTGCTTAGCTTCTTTTAATTGCTATATATTGACAGCCATTTTCACAACTCTAAAGTGTCAGATATATGAGCATGTGTACTGGGAGTGTGCACCATATCTTCAGGCTTGATTAGACACTTCAGATGACAAAGAGCTCTTCTTGAAGAGCTACTGAGATGTTTTTGGCATTTCCTAATGTGTCTGTCACATAGTGGAAGCAAAAAGCCTTTCAAATGATTTAAATATTTTCATCAATTCTTTCTTAAAACAGGTGACAAAAGAACTAAAACAGTATGACAACAAAATTATAGAATGCAAATTTGAGAATAACAGCTGGGTCTTTATGAGACAGAGAATAGACAAAAGTTTCCCAAATGCCTACAACACAGCCATGGGTAAGTATGAACAGTAGCCATTACATTAAATTGCAGAGTATTATGGTGTCAAAACCCACATGTATAGTTGGTGCTGTCCTGCTTGATGAAGTAAACAGTCAGGCCAGAACCTTGCTAACCTCTAGTCAATTGGAAGTTGTCCTTCTTGAGCTGGGGAGCTGCCCTGTGTGCCTGCGAGGGCAAAAGAGGGCAGAGTAGGGGGTGCACACTAGTTGAAGTTAATGAATGACAACAACAGTGAAAGCCATGATAATTTCTGATCTATTCAAAACTATTAAAACCATTATTTGCCAGATGGTAAGAAACAAAATTAGCAAGGGAAAATGTAATTTCCCAGTTCCTAAAATAACTTTACAAACAATGGAGAGAAAGTAAATGAGAACCATTTTAAAACATACAAACTGCCCTGCTGTCCTTCAGAATTTTCTTTGGGTATAATCTGAATGCCTTAGAGCTTTAGAAAAGTTTATTGTTCTCATGAGGAACAGCACAAATCCATTTGAGTTTATGAGGGGTTCTAATGGTAGACGTAGTGAAAAAGGTCGATAGAAGGGACAATGGAAGATTGAAGGTTAATAGATTTTGTCTAGTGGCCATTGCTGATGGTGATGATGATCACAAGAAGCAGAAGGGGGGGGGNAGAGAGAGAGAGAGTGCACCAGTGCAAGCTTTTCACCTTAAAAGATACACTTTCACATTCAGGGCCTCTTTTTATTTTTTTTTAAAGTAGCCTCTGTGCTCTGACAAGATGAGTTCATTTTATTATCTTTCCCCACCCCAAAAAAACCAAATAGATAAATAAAATGAAAAACATTGCTTCTAAATTTTGATTACTCAAAGAAAAGAAAAAACCTCCCTATTCCTGATAGTGGCTATTGCTGTTGTATTTCCCAGAATGAACATCCTTCTGAGAGAAGGGCTTGAAAACTTTAGTGTCGAAGTTTTAGTTGAATAGGAACTTTCATGAGATGTGCTATACTGGATTAAAATCCCTTAGCATTTTTGCTTAAAATTAATGCTCCAGCAAAGAGTAACCACTAGAAAAGCCCCTGACCTGAAGCCCGATGGGTTTTTTGGACCTGTGTGGAGACTGACCATCCTCAGCCTGTGTTGAGTCAGTTGCCTTAGTTATTTACCTGAGATGTTGTCCCCCTTTTTCCACAGCTGTGTGCAACAGCATCTCGAACCCTGTCACCAAGGAGATGCTATTTGAGTTCATTGAAAGATGTGCAGCAGCTGCCCAAGGACAGAAGCGGAAATATCCCCTGGACCCTGACACGGAGCTCATGCCACCCCCACCACCCAAGAGACTGCACCGGCCAACCTAGTCCTGCCTGACCTCGTGCTCAAGAAGAAAGAAGAGTGAGAAGAACGCTGTCCCCTCATTTTCACAGCCAGAGGATGAAAGAGACAAGTGTGGCTTGGTACCGGCACATGTGTCTTAAGGGAAGCTCTGTAGCCAGCCTGTATATATTTGGTACATTTGGTTTCTCAGAACTACAGTGCATCATGGACCTAAATATTTTATTTATACCTGATAAATTCAGCCTTACCTTGTGGAGTTTGAAGACTGAAATATCCAAAGGTTTCATTCAGATTGAAGTCAGTGAAGTAGAGGCCTTGTTTGTATGTGAACAGATACCTTTACATTTGATTCACAACTAGCAATCTGAAACTGTGAGCACATTGAGTTTTTTAGAAGTTGGATTTTAAGTTTTCCTCTTAACAATGTAGACAGTGACATTAAAAATTCTCGCTGTCACTTGTCATGGATTTCCTATATTTCTGAATTTTCTATATTCTGAATAATGACAAGGTCAAGTATTATGCACATTAAACATTTTGGTCTGGCTATCCCATTTTAAAAAGTTTTTTTTGGTTTTGGTGTTTGTGTATGTGTGTTTGGGTGGGTGGGTAAGAGGTAAAAGTAAAACAATAACAGCTCCCCCCCTCCATGAATTGTATCCTTTCTTTAGAAAGTCCTTTGAGTATTTTTACTGTTTCTCTTGTTTGAGCCACACTGTCAGATGTCTGGTGTTCCATCCTGGCGGTGGTTTTGAGTTACTATGTGCACTTAGATAATAGAGCCCAGGTCCCTCGTGTGCTGCAGTCGTCAGAACATCGCTTTTTTCAGACGCCAGGGCCCCTTCTGCTTTACCTCAGTGGGATCATCACACACCACTCACTGTGATCTCTGGGAGCAATAGCAAACACAAATGGTGTTGTGTTAGTTCCCTCAAACAAAGCATCAGAAGCAATAGCAGCTTATTTCTTTAGTTGGAAGGTAATGTCAACTGAAGAAGATGTTGTCTCTAGGAAATGCTGTCCTTCCACTGGATAGATGCCAATGCATTGCAGAGACTGATCTGGAGGACAAGATGATGCTTCCACTGTTGCAGTTGCTCCTGTGTCTGGGGGTGATACTTCAGTGATGCGGCTTCCCTTCTGTGTTTACTATAGACAGTGGGTTTAAAAGGCAGCTAATGGTCCCTGACATTGTAAAAAACAAACAAAAAACTGTTCTGATTGGCTTGTGAGGGAACTCAGAAGTAGCTACTAGCAAACAGCTTAATGTATTTATTTTTAGAGACACAGGTTTTAAGGATATGTATTTAATTAAAACAAATTTTCATGATCTGAATTTTTATATATGTATAAGCATATCTGTGAAAGTATATGCAACAGTGTATATTCTCATGCTGATACAGCCAGAATTGACAACCCAAATGCGCTACCTAGCAGACTGAGTATCTGATGAAATTTTTATTTGAATAGCACAGAAGAACCAAAACTGTATTTATATGAACCTGAGTTTTAATGTTTTTAAACTTTTTCTTCTGCAGTACTTTTCTACATGGAATACTAGGGCTGTGCTTGGGCTTATGCCTCTGTTGTTCCCAAGTTATGTAATGTGTAACAAATTTATTCAAAATGCTGTTTTAATGTGTTTTTTTTTCCTAGATTGCTTTTGTGTATTTGAGCACTGAAGGGATTTAAGCTCCTGCCTGCTACAGTGATTGTTGAGGGGAAATTGTCAAGGTTCCTTTTATCTTTCACATGGTGGATCCAAAGCTGCCTGTGGACTCCAGACAATCTAGAGTCTGCCTCAACAGGGTCAGTGACTTTGCATCATCCATGGTCTACTCCTAAGCTGCTGCAAAAGCAGAGCCCCTTCGAGCCCCTTCTCAGATAAAGTAACAAGCTTTTGCCAGTGATCTTAATAGAATCAAGATGTTTATGGTAACTCTAACATCTTAAATGAATTTTGTGGAAAGAACTTTGTATAGGACTTACTTTTTCAGTTTATCTTTTTCTTTCAATTATGGTAGCATTATAATCATTGGTCTTCTCAGCAGATCCCATGTAGTCCCCAGACACACAGCCTCCTCAAGTATAATAACAGTCAGTTAGGTTGTTGGGGGAAACCTGGAGGCAGGACTTGGACATCTAAAGGAAATGTTCCTTTCTTTTTGAGGGCAGTTCATCCCTTCTCAGCTCATGTTTCATTTTCTTTAGCTGACTTCTTCTAGACAAGAGTAAGAAGACTATTTTCATGAGTTATCGCATGTAAAAGCTTGCTTTTTGTTTGGGACAAAATGTGGGTGACTACTGCCTGGATGGTGACTTTGCTTTCCATGAAATACTCAGAAATGCCAGAACATTCCTTCCCTAATTTTGTGTCAGTGTGTAATGTAATAAAACTACTGATGTGAAATAATAGTGTGTTTTTCTGTCTCGCTGGCAGTGACTTAGTATCCCTTCTGCTGCATTGACACTTGTTGCTGTCTGATTCATCTGGCTAGTTGCACTCTAAAGATTAAAGATTTGGAAGATTTCTTGTGCCTTCTGAGAGACCTGATTGACATGGCAGTAGTTGTTTGAACCGTTTCATTTTTGAAATCTAGGGTGGAGGTGCTTTATATATTTCTGTGCATTTACACCATCTCAGCAGTCTACCAATGAGTATTCTCTTACATTGTGTTTCATGGGTTTCTTTTAGACTATTTAGTAGTAAATGTCCTGAAGTAATGAGCCATCAAATGCTTGTAAAGACTATGCATTTTTGTATGTGGGATTTTGCTATCCTTAAATATAACATTTGGAGCATTTGGAGCAATGTATAGAGTTTCTTCAGGACAATAAAATCTTGAAAATTGAAAACTAAGCAGTAAATGCCTATAATAGAGAAAAGCCCTAGGCTTGATCCAGAAAGAAATCCAGGCTGAGCCTCATACTAGTTTTGTGTTCTCTCTACCTTCTCCCTCGTTTTTCCATTTATAAAATGTCAAGGTTGGGCCTAATGAAAAGGAACCTTTCTAGTCTGACTATGATTCTCTGTAAAGTCAGGAATGTGTAAATATTTGCTTACCATAGCAGCCGTACTTCTGTGACTGATGGTTACCACCAAGCTATGAGTGTATTAGGTAAGTGCCCTTCCTAACATTTAAATAGAGAATGTTGGGCTAAATTTTGAGCTAAGCCTCATGCACGTCTTGGTAGTCCAGTAGAGTTGTTGTCTAAATGTTTCTTCACGGTCCGGGTGTGTAATGCCACTTCCACAAGGTCTCAATCTGCTCAGTTGAATTTTTGATGCTGGCTATGATGGTTATCATTTGCCTCTTTCCAGATGAAGGAGATGAAATTGACAACAGGAGAGTAAATGTGACTGAACTGCCACGAAGGGGAAGTTTAATATTGGAAGTGCTGGGTTCTGAAGCTGTAATTGGGAAACATGGTGATTAAAGGAAGCGCTTGGCCATCATTTTCTTGTTTGTGGCAGTTAACTGTCAGCTCCCACACTTTGGCAGGTTATTGTTAGCTTTGATTTAACTCTTAGTGTCTCTCTCCCTCCCCTCCCCCGACACCAGGTGACTGTGCACATGGTAAGGGAATAAGGCTGGGACTTCCACATTTCTAAATGTACATGGATAGATGGACTTGCCAGCTATTTTTCATGGAAAGGCATATTTTGAAATTTTGTGGCCATCATTCAATAACATAAAGAATCTCACTACTGAAAAGTGCTTACTTTAAAGGAAAATATAGGCCCTTACATAGAACAGTTTTTATTGCTGTAATTGTTCTTTGTACCTGCATGTCACCCTAGGCCAGCAAAATCTTTGTGTTGTCCCATTGTGCTGACTAGTTTCCAGTCAAGTTGACACAGCCTGAGTCATTAGAGAAGATAGAACCCCAATAGAAAAACTATCCCAACCAGAGTGTCTTTGGACAAGCCTGTGGGACATTTTGTTGATTGCTGATTGATGTGAGAGGGCCCAGGGCACTTTGGGCAGTGCCACCCCTGGGCAGGTGATCCTGAGTGATACAAGAAAGCAGGCTGAGCAAGCCAATAAGCATCTCTCTTCCATGGTTTCTACTTCATTTCCTGCTTCCAGGTTCCTGCCTTGAGTCCTGCACCGACTTTCTTGGATGAGGGACTTAGATGCTGTGAAGTAAAATAAGTTCTTTGTTCTCCAAGTTGTTTTTGGTCATGGTTCCTTATCATAGCAATAGAAACCCCTAAGTAAAGCACTCATATTGGTTATCTACCAGGCAGCCTGCAAGTGGCGAGTAGGGCATGGGGACCCTCAGAGGAGCAACAGTTCTTGACTATACAACTGAAGGTCACATTTGTAGTTGGCGGTGGTTGACTGTATCAATGATTCTATTGTGCAAAATGTACATAGGTAGAAACTGGAATCACTTGCATGTTAAAAAAATGTTCAAGTAGAATGAAACTTGGTTCTGTTTTCCCAAACTCTATTTTATATTATGTGCATGGGGGGATGGGGTGGGGGTGGGTATCCTTTCTGTGAGTTCTTAGATGCCTAAGGAGACCCCTGGAGTTAGAGCTGCAAGCAGTTGAACTGTCTTATGTGGGTACTCTTAACCTCTGAGCCATTTCTCTAGCCCTGAAACTCAGCTATTTAAGGGACAGAAGTTAATTTGACCAAACACAACACAGAAAAAGAGGATTTAGTTTTGGCTAGACCAACAGGAAGTCATGTTTTCCAGCTGTGGCTTTGGTGCACAGTCTATTTTTCTTGAGATCACAAGTTCAGAATTATCTTTCAGAACCTCAAACTTCTCTTAGTAGCTCCACCAAGAGCACCCCAACACCATAGGAAAACCCTCTGTGATGTGGCTCCAGCCTGTGCCGTCTAGGTTTGAAACCAGTAGTGTGCCCCCTGGGTTCACAGTGCTGCATTGTTCTGAGCCCCGAAGCCTCTGCTTCCCGCGATTAAGGATGTCACCATGATGCAGAGATCTACAAGGAGGCATGCACACGATACTTCCCTTGGAAGGAGGCATGCACACGATACTTCCCTTGGAAGGAGGCATGCACACGATACTTCCCTTGGTTTTCCCCCTCCAGATGTGGGGCTGTACTCTGTGATACTGGGTCACAGAGCTTGGCAGTAGTAGCATTCAAATGTCCTTTTGTGCTGTTGTCCCCTTGGGTTAGTCTAGGAGTGTGTGTGTGTGTGTGTGTGTGTGTGTGAGAGAGAGAGAGAGAGAGAGA
>LOJH01004647.1:0-35848 GCA_001685095.1 Ellobius talpinus | reverse complement strand
GGGGGGAGTGGGGGGGTCCCGGGAGGCCGAGGGAAGCAAGACATCGGGGACATTCTGCAACAGATAATGACCATCACCGACCAGAGCCTGGACGAGGCCCAGGCCAAGTGAGTGCCCCCACCCCGGGACCCTGCTCACAGCTGAGTCCTCTGCAAGCCCCCCTCCCCCAGGGCCCTCTCTGGATCTGGCAACTCTTTTCTCTCCTTAGTTCTGGTGGTCTCTCAAAGCTCGCTTTGCCCCTAGGCCCGAAACCAACCCCCCCCACAGAGGGAACCCCAGGTGGTCTCACTCCCTCCTAACCTTTTGCTGACCCCTACACTCTGCGCTGGCCCATCTCCTGACTCTCAGACTTAGAAACTGTTCTCAGCCAATGCTGCCTTCCCTAACTATCCAGCTAGCCCGCCCCATTCTCTTCGGATCCAGGATCGCCACACACTCCCTTCCACCGTGGTTGGGGCCTCCAAGAGCCCTCACAGGCTTTCCCACACACTGTACTGAAGTGTCAGGTAGGGGGCACCCCCCTCCAGGCCCCCTACCACCTCACACTGACTTTCTTCCATCTCAGCCTCTGTTTCCCTTACTCCCAAACCTACCTAGTCACCTTTATTTCCTGTCATCTCAAGATCCTTTCTCCATCTTTTTGCTTGAACCTTCTTCCTTAGCCTCAGCCCGCCCATGGTGACCTTAACCCCTTTGCCTGCTTCTTCGGCTTCCTTTGGCCCAGCAGCTTCCTGGAGCCATGGCAGCTGATCTCTCAAGAACTACCTCTCCAACTCCATCCCACCCCCATTCCGACCGTCCCCCTCCTCAGATTTATGCCCCCACCTCCTTCCCTGGCACCCCTCTCCTCTCTCCTGGCCCCTGAACTCTTTCTCCTCCCATTCCTCCTAAGGAAACACGCCCTAAACTGTCACCGAATGAAGCCTGCTCTGTTTAGTGTCCTGTGTGAAATCAAGGAGAAAACTGGTACGTGGGTGTCCCCCCTTTCTCACCTCTGAGAACTGGACTGTGCTCACTCCAGGGCTCAGAGTTTGACAACTTGAAGCCCTGAGGAAAGTAGACCCAGGGAGGCTGCTGGAAAGGGAGTGGGGAACTGAGTCTTGAACAGACACTAGGAGGTTGGAACGCTGGGTGAGGGATTCCTGGGGCCTTAAGTCCACTCACCTGCCTGCTAGGCCTTAGCATTCGGAGCTCCCAAGAGGAGGAGCCGGTGGACCCGCAGCTGATGCGCCTGGACAACATGCTTCTGGCAGAAGGTGTGGCTGGACCAGAGAAAGGGGGGGGCTCCGCAGCGGCAGCTGCAGCCGCCGCAGCCTCAGGAGGTGGTGTGTCCCCCGACAACTCCATCGAACACTCAGACTATCGAAGCAAGCTCGCCCAGATCCGCCACATCTACCACTCGGAGTTGGAGAAGTATGAGCAGGTGAGGAGAGGAGGCCCAGGGAGCGAGAGGCTCTAGAGGTCTCCCCAAGCCACAGAGCTCCTCAGCAGCCCACTTGCCCCAACAGGCCTGCAATGAGTTCACAACCCATGTCATGAACCTGCTGCGGGAGCAGAGCCGCACTCGTCCTGTGGCCCCCAAGGAGATGGAGCGGATGGTGAGCATCATCCATCGCAAGTTCAGCGCCATCCAGATGCAGCTGAAGCAGAGCACCTGCGAGGCGGTCATGATCCTGCGCTCTCGCTTCCTGGATGCCAGGTGGGGCTCAGGGACCCCTGAGCCTGGCCCCCCAGTACCTGGCTCCCTTCCATGCTTCTTCAGGACCCCTGGGCCGCTGTGTTGCCCAGCAGGTCACTATGATAGTGATAACCTCCTGGAGTTTCTTGGCAAGCTCAACGATTCTCTTCCTTTGTAGACGGAAACGCCGCAACTTCAGCAAACAGGCCACCGAGGTCCTGAATGAATATTTCTACTCCCACCTGAGTAACCCTTATCCTAGTGAGGAGGCCAAAGAGGAGCTCGCCAAGAAGTGCGGCATCACTGTCTCTCAGGTACTTTGGGGAGGTGGGGACAAGAGGCAAAGAGTTCTCAGGTGTTACCTGGAGAAGGGGTTCTGCCTGACCCCCTCTGCCCAACCCTGCAGGTTTCCAATTGGTTTGGTAACAAGCGAATTCGCTACAAGAAAAATATTGGGAAGTTCCAAGAGGAGGCCAATATCTATGCTGTGAAGACAGCCGTGTCCGTTGCCCAGGGGGGCCACAGCCGCACCAGCTCCCCAACGCCTCCTTCCTCTGCAGGTGGAGCCCACAGCCACCCACGGCCACTCTAGCTGGCTGCTTTGCACGCTTCCTGTCTATGCAAGATGATAGCGAAGAGGGTGTTTGGGGGTGAAAAAGACCAGGGGTGTTGATGTCAAGGGGAGGGTCTCCAGTGGATAACCAGGGAAGGTTCCCAGCTAGCCTGTTCNNGTGAGACTGCTGTTATGTGGGTAATTTGTATGCAATCCGTGTGCGTTCCCAGAGTTAGCTTTCTGGGAGCTAAGGGTTGTGTTCACCTCCTGTCTACAGTCAGATGATCCCCTGTGCTTTTCTCTAATTCTCTCTCTGCTCTCCCAAGGCTCTGGCGGCTCTTTCAATCTCTCAGGATCCGGAGACATGTTTCTGGGGATGCCAGGGCTCAACGGAGATTCCTACCCTGCTTCCCAGGTCAGGAGCCCCAGCTTTTTTCTCTTTTATGGTGTGCATGACGGGGCGGCAGGTACATGTGCCACTGCACCTGCTGAAGTCAGGGCAGCTCTGTGGTTGCCATCATCTCTGCCTTTAGGTGGGGTCTGGGGACCAGAACCAGATCTTCAGGCTTGTGTGAGCTATGTCACTGGTCCCACCCCCAAGCACACAAGGCCTGCCTAAGGCTTCCCTGTGTCCTGTGTCCGTGTGTCACGTCTTTCTTTGTACCCTGCAGGTGGAATCCCTCCGACATTCAATGGGGCCAGGGAGCTATGGGGATAACCTTGGGGGAGGCCAGATATACAGCCCTCGAGAAATGCGGGTAAGTGGATCACAGGGCCCTGCTGCCTCCGACTTTCACACTCACCAGGATGGAGTGTGATTCCCCACATAGGGTTTCTTTCCCCTTCTCTGACTTTCATTCTCTTTTCCAGGCCAATGGCGGCTGGCAGGAGGCTGTGACCCCATCCTCAGTGACATCCCCAACAGAGGGACCGGGAAGTGTTCACTCTGACACCTCCAACTGACCTTGCCCCTCAAGGTCACAGGGCTGGGGGCTCCCACCAGGCAACTCTTGAAGAGGACTTGGGCATCTAAAGGACAAACCCCAACAGAAGCACAACACAGAGAAGGGCAGATGGGGTCGTGCTCTCCCCACTGGACACTCAGTGCTGGGGTGCTGACTACATGGCAGGGAAAGTGGGGTGTCCCCCTTTTTCCCTCTTTTCCCCTCTCACACAGAAAACAGATGTGTTTCTCAGATCTCTCTCAAATCTACACCAACTATTCCATTTGTCTCTGGGTTCCCTGCTTTCTTTTCCCCACCCCACTTAAATACTCTGGAATCTGGAGACGTCAGCCCTGCCCGACCCAGAGATGCCAAAAATGGGGACTCCTGGACAGAGGCCCTGGGCCAACACCTCCCCATGCACCCCCACCTTCTGCCCCTCCAGACGGCTTTATTACCTCATACGCAGCTCATCTTAAACCAATAGACTCGCTCGGTGGACAGGAGTGTCTGACTCAGTTATCTACCTCGGAGGGAGCTTCTGCTACTTTAGAGAATCGTTGGCTGGGCTTTGGAGTTGGTTTTGTTTTTTAGAAAACCTGGGATCTGTCTGTATTTTTTTTATTGTTTTTGTTGGTAGTGGTGATCCTTAGTTTTTAATAGTTGGAAGAAGTAGGGATTTTGGTTTGTGTGTGTGTGTGTGTTTTTTTTAAATAAACATACTGATTTATTTTTGTTTACCCATGTGAGAAGAGCCAAAGGGGCCTAGAAAGAGAACAAACACAATTGGTGGCGGCCACTTGATCCAGGCCTCCCACGGGGGGGAGTGGATTTCGCAGGACATGGTGTCCTCACCCTGGTCACTTAGGTGTTCCTAGCTTCTACCTGCAAATCTCTGCTGTATTTGACACGGAGCACAATGCCCCTCTAGCCTCCTGTCTTCCCTCTCCCAATAACCTGTGGGCAAGGCTGGACTGAACTCAGTAATTCTGAAAAAGTCAAAAGGCTTTAAAAAAAAATTTTTTTAAACCCTTTGCAGAATGGAGAATGAATGGAGCGTGTTCTTGCCAAATTCGCTAAACACGGGCTGGGCGCTTACATGTGTCTCTCTCCCCCAGTTTCCCAGAAATAAGTGTTTCTGCTCATTTTTTTTAATCTCATGCCAAAATCAAGGGGGTTGGGAGAAGAGGGAGGCCACAGAACGCCAGGTATGAGTGAAGGCATAAACAAGGTCTCATCTTAGCCCTGAACCCTTCTGACCACCTCAGACATCCTCAGGATCTTCAAGACTGTCACAGTGGGGAATCCCTCCCACCAAAGGCCCAGGCAGGAGGGTGTTGGGAGGCAGGGCCGGGGCGGTTCTCTCCTCGCCTGTAAACTTGTAGACTCACAGAGGAAAAAAAAATGCAGTTTTAAATAAAGAGATTTCTTTTTTCCCTGGGTTTAGTTGAGATTTTTTTCAANAAAAAAAAACACTAGAAACCCTCCCCAAGAGTAATTCTGAACAAAGCCCCAACAGGTTTCTGTCCTGTCCTCACGACTAAGATCACAGGATGACGCCAGGCTGAACCATGTTGCCTAGCAACCTGCCCCAGCCAAGATGGAGCGCTAGTGAGCCCTGTGTGTCAGACTGATGGAACATGGTGGGCTGGAGGAAATGAGACCCTCGATGGGGTACAACCCTGTTCCAGGAGAGGCTGTGCCCGGATGCTGGTAGTGCCCCGGGGTGTGGTGAGACCGCTGCCTCTAGTACCTGAAGGACTCTTGTCCCAGAGGCATGAATTCCTAGCATTCTCTGTGATGGGACAAGATGGGCGATGGGGGGAGGGTAGAGGGTACAAGCTCCACCTAGGGCAGTGGCCACAGCAGGGAAAGGGGCAGACAGCACCAGGAGCCTGGGAAGGAAGCATGATGCCAGCAGGGATAGCAGCTGGAGCCTTGGTGCTGGTCCTTGCTCTGTGGGGTGAGCCACTCCCAGTCCCACTGACCCTCCTCTTAGGAGTCCAGCTTCCTTCTCCCCAGGACCTCCCTTCTCCCTAGACAATTCCTAGAATCTGGGCACCACTTTCCAAAGCCCCCCACCCACCCTGTCCTACCCACTGGCCCCACCTCTCCCCTTCTGCCCCTCTACCCCGATACTACCACCCAGGAGCCGTAGTTGGTGGTCAGAACATCACAGCCCGGATCGGAGAGCCACTTGTCCTGAGCTGTAAGGGGGCCCCTAAGAAACCGCCCCAGCAGCTAGAATGGAAACTGGTAAGCAGGCCATCCCCGCTTGGCCTCTCGACCTCAGGTGCTATCCTTGAGGGTCCCCAGCACCCCTCCCTGTCTGATCAGCCCTTCCCCAAACTGCCTGGATGGCTTAGGCTTTTCTCCTCTTGCAGAACACAGGCCGGACTGAAGCTTGGAAGGTCCTGTCTTCCCAGGAAGGACCCTGGGACAGCGTGGCTCGAATCCTCCCCAATGGTTCCCTCCTCCTTCCAGCTATTGGAATCGTGGATGAGGGGACTTTCCGGTGCCGGGCAATAAACAGGCACGGAAAGGAGGTCAAGTCCAACTACCGTGTCAGAGTCTACCGTAAGGGTTCCATGGCCTTGGCTAAGTCACTTTGCATTTTAGAAAACGCCTTCTTTTTCCCCCTTGGCCCTTGACCCTTGGCCCTGGCGTATGTGGACCTCTGATCTCCACAGCCCTGGTTCCCATGCCTGGAGTGTGAGAACCTTCAAGAGGCAGCTTCTGATTGGAACTTTCCCTCCAGAGATTCCTGGGAAGCCAGAAATTGTGGATCCTGCCTCTGAACTCACAGATGGTGTCCCTAATAAGGTACAGAAACAGAAAATGGAAGGGTCCTTTGAACGCATCTGTGGGCCTGCATGGTCTCCCATAGAGTTAGAGGACGAGGTTTCCATTCTTTCTCCAGGTAGGGACCTGTGTGTCAGAGGGCAGCTACCCTGCAGGGACCCTTAGCTGGCACTTGGATGGGAAACTCCTGATTCCTGATGGCAAAGGTGAGTGCCTGGGTGCCCTGTACCCCACTACCGTCTCCCCGACATGCTCCCATATGCTTTTGGAGTTTTGTCCAACCCACTACAGGAACAATCGTGAAGGAAGAGACCAAGAGACACCCCGAGACAGGGCTCTTCACGCTGCAGTCAGAGCTGACAGTGACCCCAGCCCCAGGAGGAGCCACCCATCCTACCTTCTCTTGCACCTTCAGCCTGGGCCTTCCCAGACGCAGGCCCTTGAACGCAACCCCCATCAAGACCCATGTCAGGAGTGAGCAGGGAGGGAGGGCCTGGTCTGGCTGTCTGGGAGGCAGGGGTCAACCCCAGGGCCATCAGACTTGCTTCCAGGTAAGCTGATGGCCTCATGCCCATCCTCGCCCAGAGCTTGTGCCTCCAGAGGGGATCCAGCTGTTGGTTGAACCGGAAGGTGGAACAGTCGCTCCCGGTGGGACTGTGACCCTGACCTGTGTCAGCTCAGCTCAGCCCCCTCCTCAGATCCACTGGAAAAAGGATGTGAGTAGCCTAGGAAGCCTGAGAGCTGGGAAACCATGGCAGGAGGAGGGCTGCCTGAGTGGTGGGAAACCATGGCAGGAGGAGGGCAGCCCGAGATCTGGGAAACCGTGGCAGGAGGAGGGCAGCCCGAGAGCTGGGAAACTATGGCAGGAGGAGGGCTGCCCGAGAGGTGGGAAACCGTGGCAGGAGGAGGGCAGCCTGAGAGACGGGAAACCGTGGCAGGAGGAGGGCAGCCAGAGAGGTGGGAAACCGTGGCAGGAGGAGGGCAGCCTGAGAGCTGGGAAACCGTGGCAGGAGGGCAGCCCGAGATGGGAAACCGTGGCAGGCGGAGGGCAGCCCGAGATGGGAAACCATGGCAGGCGGAGGGCAGCCCAAGAGATGGGAAACCGTGGCAGGCGGAGGGCAGCCCGAGAGATGGGAAACCGTGGCAGGTGGAGGGCAGCCCGAGAGATGGGAAACCGTGGCAGGTGGAGGGCAGCCCGAGAGATGGGAAACTGTGGCAGGCGGAGGGCAGCCCAAGAGATGGGAAACCGTGGCAGGAAGAGGGCAGCCTGAGAGCTGGGAAACCGTGGCAGGAGGGCAGCCTGAGAGCTGGGCTGAAGGCACAAAGTGCGGCTGTGGGAATGAAGGCACGAGTCGCCCGGATGTGGCCGGGGGTTCTTACCCATCTCCCTCCTTCCCCACCAGGGAACACCCCTGCCCCTTGCTTCCAACCCTGTGCTGTTCCTCCCTGAGGTAGGGCATGAGGATGAGGGGATCTATAGTTGTGTGGCCACCCATCCCAGCCACGGGCCTCAGGAGAGCCCCCCTGTCAGCATCAGTATCACAGGTAACCCCTCCCCAGATCCAACTCCCTGCCCTATTCACATGATCCCCAAGAGCCATGCCACCCCTCCCCTCAGTGCACCCAACACCCAGGCCTCTTCTGCTCCACAACAATCCTATCAAGAGAGAAGTTCACCCTGCCCACTCACTGAAGGGAGATGCCACTGGGCCTCCCTCCAGACAGCCCCATCTGAGCTCCAGTCCTCCCTCAGACTACTCTTTGTCTTCCAGAAACAGGCCAGGAGGGGCAGGCTGCAGGTGAGGGACTGGATTAGAGTCAGAGGGAAGCGTGTGACTGCTGCATGTGACTGGGGCAGAGTCAACAAGGAAGGAGCCATGTGCTGGAGCTGTGCCCTCAATCTTCCCTATGTCCCTACAGGCTCTGTGGGTGGGGCTGGGCTGGGGACTCTAGCCCTGGCCCTGGGGATCCTGGGAGGCCTGGGAATGGCCACCCTGCTCGTTGGGGTCATCCTGTGGCGAAAACGGAAACCCAGAGAGGAGAGGTGAGTGAAAGGCGCTCCACCCGGGCTTCCAGGAAGCCAGGGCAGCTGTCAAGTGGACCACCCGAAGGCTAGGATGCTGTTCCTTCTCAGGAAGGCCCCAGAAAACGAGGACGACGAGGAGGAACGCTCGGAGCTAAATCAGTCAGAGGACGCTGCCGAAACAGCAGAGAACGCAGCAGGGGGACCTTAGGGGAGCCCAGGCAGGCTCTGTCCACTAGCTCCTTCGCCACCCTCGTCCCCCCTCCCACGTACGAGCCCCATTCCACCTCATACACTTTCTTCTACAACCAGAGCCCACCTGACCCATGCTGAGTAAACACTTGACACACCTTGCCTACCTGTTGTCTGTTTATGAGAGAAGTGACCTCACCCCTGCATCCCTGGGAGCCCTGCAGGGGAGGGGCTCACCCCATGCCTCCCACCATGCCAAGCATCTGTTCAAGCTGGGCGGAAGAGGTGCCTATCCTGGAAGAAGGGAAGGATTGGGAAGATTTGCCAACAGACTATTTCATCTTTTTTTTTAATTGAATTTGTAATAAAGGAGGTAGTGAGGGGTGGAGAGGAGACACTTAAGAGTCAGAACTCATATTAGACGGTGGGAGAGAACAATTAAATCAACAAGTGGAGGATTGGGGAGAGCCCACCTTTAAACATCAAATCAAGAAATCTGGGGGAAGCAAAGGATTGGAACAAAGGGGAATTGGGTGGCTGTCTTTAGTCCGTCCTCCTCCGGGTGGGGGATGACTGCTCCTGAGCCAGCAGCACAGAGCAGCAGATACTCCATCCACAGCGGACGGGTCACTCCTCCCCATGGCCTCCTGAAGAAGGCCTTCGCCGACAGAGACAGGTCATGGAAGTGAGGGTGGTCCAAAAGCAAGGAATGGCCAGCAGGGACCCCAATACTGATTCTCCTCTAGGTGGGCAGGGTGGAGATGCAGCTCAAATACTGAGCAGCCAGAAAAAGAAGAAGATGGCAAGGAACAGGAAGAGGGAATCTTGCCAGCTGGAGGCCGGGTGACCCTGTCCCAGATCCACACCTGTAGGAGAAAGGAAAACATCAGCAGCAGCTTGCAGGCCAGAGGGGGCCCTGGCAGGAACTCGGGGAAAGCTCTTACCTGCACCCCTTCGGAAAGGCTCGTGGGCATTGAACACGGTGGTGAAAAAGCCAAAGGGAAAAGCACCAACACCAAATGAGAAGTGAAAGCCCCCGGTGTCACCAAACGGCTGGAAGCCCTAGGGAGGCAGGGAAGATCAGGGAAACCACAGGCTTTGGCACCGGAGGGACCCGGCTGGACAAGGAGACTCACCCCTCTGGTCTCTGCAGCTGGTCGCTGGCCCTGGGGGCGGGGTGGAGTTTTCAATCTGAGGAAAGAGAGAGGGGATCAGCACTTCTGTCCCCTTCTTGGGGCGGAAGCTTCAACGTCCATCAGCACCATGTCTGGGAGTCTCTCACCTGGGATCGTGGGGCTTCTGGCTCCCTCGCCCATAAAGAGGGACAACGTTCTCCCTGCTGATGCCAGCCTTACACACAGGGCACTCTTGCCTGTCTGGCCGTGTCTCCAGCCACTGGAGAGAAAATACAAAGTGTGTTCGAACACAAAGAGGGTTTTCAAGGTCCCCAGCCCTTTCCGTTTCCCTGTTCATCTCATGAGTACATTACCTGATGAAGACAGGGCCAACTGGATGGAGGAAAAGGAAGAGAAAACGAGAAAACAGGTCAAACTACAGAAGAGCCACAGGCACCGGACAGGAGCGCACTGCACCAGTCTTCCCAGGTACTGTCTGCTTTATTGTTATGTTTCTTTCCAGAGTTTCTGCAACTTCCAGCAAACTTGCTCACTTAATTTTTCCAGCTTCTCTCATCTTCAATACTTCAAGTTCTTCCATCTTCAACACACTTGGTCCACTCCTCCCTCCCTCTCTCTCCCACCACCCCTCACCCCTCCCTCAACCTCTCCATTTTCTGCCTCTTAATTTGATTTGCCAATTCAACAGGTTTCTTTTCAGCCCCAATTCCATTCTTGCTCCCATTCCTCCAGATTCCCACCGTTACAGCCCTACGGTTCCCTTTCCCTCTCACTTCAAGCTCAGTAAAATCCCTATCTCTATGACCCTTTAACCTCTCCAGAGATCTTGCCCTTTCCACAAGGCCTTTGTCCTTGGGTTTGACAACCCCCCCTACATCCTATCTCAGTATGGACCCACAGTCCCTAGATCTTGCCCTCCTCCGAGAGGGGCACCTCCCCTAAACGGAAAGTCTCTCTCATCTGTTTTTATGTCAACAGCTGGGTAGATCTAACGGAGTACTTTGGCTCAAGCCTCACCAGCACGAACGTGCAGGGTCTTCCATTCCCTATCCCACCTCCTCCTTATACCATGCCACACACGCACTAGCTCCTAAGACCCTCCTTTCCCGACATCTCATTTGTACAGATACGATTCCACACTCCCCCACACCACACACACCAGTAAAGACACCAGTCCCCACTTCGGGCCTTCCCGGGGGGGGGGTAGCATGCCCTCGAGTCATCGGGCTAACTGCACGGCCCCGCTCTTGGCCTCCCCATCTCAGAGGAACCCCACCCCTCGTCCCATGCCCCCGATTCGGATTCTCACCAATACAGGTGGCCGCACACGCTGACCACAGCTTCGCGAGCGGTCTCCAGACATATATTACATTCGAAGGTCGCGCCCGCCCCGCCCCGTTCGCGGTTTGGCCCTTCGGGGCCCCCTTCCTCTTCCTCCGCTGCTGCCATGGCCGGTTCTGCTTCGCCCCCACGTACCCCTCAGCACCCCCAAACACACACACATATACACTCACACTCGGCACACACACACCCCAACAAACCAGGACCGCCTACTGCCGACGATCGTTGGGCAGACTTCAAGGTTTTCTCATGACTATTGGTCTAGACGCCTGCCAATCATACAGGAGTCAAAAGACAGGCTTGAGCTAGAGGGTGGGGGCGGGAAAAGGTGTGCGTGGCCTACCCTTGCACGATGCTGATTGGCTGAGAGAGCGTCAGTCACTGTGCAGGGCCGAGGGATTGGTAATAATGGGCTCAGCTAGGGAGGCTCTGATTCGTCTGTGCAGCTGCCACTCATAGCCACAGACCCGGAGGACTGGCTCGGGCCTACAGAAGTAGCCCCCTCTAAGCCGCTTTCTCTCCTTTTCTTCCGCTTTCGAAGAATGTCCGGGTTCCTATTGGACTTTAGAGCGTACGGTTCCAAGTCAAACGATTGGCTGGAACGACACGGTGACTACAGGAAGCGAGCATGCGCAATAAGTGGGGTGGGGGCGCGGCGGCGTGGGCCAACCCGACCGATGCTGAGTCGACTCCGGTCCCACCCCTCCAACTCGTCCTGTCGCTATGGCAACCCCTCCGCTATTGGCGGGGCCTGTGGTTCAAAGGCCTCGGCTCGGCCTCATCCGGGCCTTTGGACCGGGGACTCTCTCGGCTTGATTGGGCGGTTTGCTTCGCCGCTGATTGGCCGAGACCTGGAGAGCCGGTGCTGAGCTCGGGAAAAGAGGGCAGAAGTACCAGGGTCGCAGGGTTCAAGATGGCTCCGGCCTCCTTGGGTGATGTAGAGGGCAGAACTTGGGTCCGCCCCTCCCTCCTGGAGAAGCGGGGAGCAGAAGTGGGGTTAGCCCGACGTGTGGATGTTGCGGTCATCGGTCTGCGGCTCTGGTGTTAACCCAACTCTCTCGGTTGGACGACTCAGCCTCTCTAGGTGATTCTCAGAGCAGAACCGAGCCCAAGGCCCACCCGCCCCCGTTGTAATGTGACACAGAGCAGACTAAGGTGGACCTCAGCTCCGCCTTAATCCTAAAAGCAGGAAAGGTCTGGTTCCACCCCTTTCTGAGCGGGCGCCCGAGGAGCACAACCCACCCCTAAGGTGACCCGCGTCAGGATAGAGTAGATCCGCCCATTCCTTGTAATTTGCCCTGCAGGTCTATTTCTTGGCTGGACCTCTGGGAGCTTGGGCCGGTCCAGTACTCAGTACTCAGTTACCCTCAGTGTGACCCAAGGCGCAGAATTAGTTAACAGTCCTCCCACTACCAAGGGCTCTTCACCAAGCTATGTAAACTCATTCAAGGCAAAGGTGTCCAGGGGCGGGAGACAGAGACAGGCTCAGGACTGTCCAATACTGATAAAAAAGTGTCCGTGTGACTCAGGAATAAAGGAAGGTGAGAAGCTGGCACTCAGTAGAGGGTATGGCGGAGCGAGGATTCCGGAGTGCTGAAGAGGTTTAGATACAGAAATGGCGAATATGGAGGTAGGAGTGATGAGCCGGTCCTGAGAGAGGGAATCTCTTGAATCCCTTGACCAGCAGGCTACTTGCCTTAGCCTCTCATTCTATTACCCCTAGGAAGCAGAGTTTCATTGTCAAAGTCCCATTGTAGCTCAGGCTGGCCTCAAACTCAGAGATGCTCCTGCCCCGGGGTCTCAAGTGCACTCCACCAAAGCCAGCAGCTAGATTGTGTCGGGCGAAGGGGTTGGTTGGCTCAGGCTGGGTGAGTGAAGGAACTCTGAAAGGACTTAGGCAAACAAGTTTGTAAGGGAGAGAGGGCCCTTTATCCTTAAAGGCCAAAGGTGGGTGGAGGAAGGAGATGGGGGCCCGGGACAAAGAGCAAGTGGACAGAGAGCTGGAGAGCTCGGCAGGGAAAGGTGGAGTTCTGGGCAGAAAAGGGTGAACTTAATGCTTGAATTTAGAAGGTACTTTATAAACGTGTGTTTATGGGGACAGGAAAAGGGGTGTTTGGGAAACCTGGAGTTACAGGGGCTGAGCATAGCGCTGCGGTTCAAAGAAAGGCAACAGTCAGAGAGCATGTGAACGAAGCTTGAGGATGCAGAGGACATGGAGCAGGGACCCGGGAGCACAGGTGCTGGAAGTGGTGGACCGAGCGCTGGAGCTGGCAGCGGCCGCGAGCCCGGCTGAGCTCTCCCGGGGCGGGGCCAGCGAGAGGTCTGGCAGGCGTGGGGAGGAGATGCTGGTCTCGGAAGAGGCGATTGGCGAGGCCCGCTGCCCATCATCGACCCTACTTCCTGGCCAGCCCCGGAAACCAGCACGCGCTGGGAGGGGTGGGGGAGATAGCGGCAGCAATAGCCCCGGCCATCAGAGAGCCGGCAGTGGGGAGGGTGTTGGGGGTACGGCCCCCCACCATTCCTGCCGATATGGGCCCAGCTTCCCACTCCCACCACCCTTCCATCGGCCGGGGCTAGGACATCCCCAAATCCTGTCGCCCCTTTGGCACCGACACCGAGACAGAGATAGAGTCAGCCGCCACCACCGCTGCTGCAGCCTGGCTGGGGAGGGGGCCCGTCCCCCAGGCCCCCCCGCCCCATTGAGGTGTGGGCGGCAAAGGGGTGGGAGGAGGCGGGAGGAGGGCGTGGGAAGGGGCCTGGATGGGGGAGAGATGGGGCTGAGAGGGCCCTCTGGGGACAGGGTGGCTGGGGAGAGGGGCCTGAGCGGAAGAATGGGAGCGGCGAGGGCTGGGGACGAGCTCCGAGGTGGAGAGCTTGCCTAGCGGGCCCGAGCCGGGTGAGGGGAGAGATGGGAACTCCGAATTTGGGACGGGGGTGTGGACAAGGGAATCGCGGAGAGGGGATTCCCTTCAGGTTCCCCAGCCTTCTGCTGCGCCTTGGCCCCACTTGCCTTTTGGGTGGCCAGGACTGCTTCCTAGGAATGCTGTCAGGCACCCGTTACCCTCTGCGCACAGAAGCGCTGATTTCTCAGCGGCCTTCCACGTTGGAATAGACCCGTGCTAACACGCGAGCGTCTTGTGGGAGGCCCTGAGCGCCTTTGACAGGTTGCGTTGCTGTGTTCAGCTGACTGCCTTGTAGGGAAGGACGTTTAAACGCCCATCGGAGTGGCCCTCATCCTTCACGACCCACGTCTTGTGTTAAGTTTGTGACATGCTCCAGTGCCAAGTGTACGCGAGGACTTGGCGTGTTGCATCTGTTGGGGGTTTCCATGTTGCTTCCAGGCTTTTTATTTTCACATGCTTGCTTGGCTTCACAGGTGCTCATCCACAGCCCTGGAGTGTGCAGGATCTTCCTGTGTGGGACCCAGTGGCTACCCCTGCTGTGATCAAAGGGCTTGTTTGCCTTCATGTGGTTCTCACCCCAAATCTGCAAGCCCTGTGATGTGACCTGTCAGTGTGGTGTAACCATAACATGTACTTCTGGTTGCACCTGCCATTTATTTCATATGTTTTGGGACAGGGTCTCTCTGTGTAGCCTAGGATGACCTCAGACTCACAGAGATCCACCTGTCTCTGACTCCTGAGTGCTATGCCCACCTAAGTTGTTTGTTTGACAGTTTCACATAGCCCACACTGGCCTTGAACTTGACAGGGAGCCAGGCTGGCCTGGAATTCTTGGTCTTCTGCCTTCCATGTCACCATACCTAGTGTCCCATGGGACCATTCATTTGCTTTACTTTGCTGACTCCTGACCTGTGTCCTTACATGTTTCCCTCCACCGGCTGTGTCGTCCTTTAGTGCAGTCCGTCCTGTGGTGAGCCCCCAGTGTCCATGTCCATAGGGACCATTGGCTCACTCCACTCTGTGTACTGAGAGAGATGACATGAGAGAGGCATGTCTACAGCCTTAGAATCCCTTCACCAAGATTTACTGAGCACTCCCTGAGCCCGCTGCTATCTGGGCATGGACATAAGACAGTCCTGACACAGTCCCTGCTCACGGCCCAGAGGAGGTGAGCAGGAAAGGCCAGTGAACTTCTCTTTTTGGTTTTTTAAGACAAGATTTCTCTGTGTAGCTTTGGAGCCCGTTTTGGAACTCACTCTGTAGACCAGGCTGACCTCGAACTCACAAAGACCCACCTGCCTCTGCCTCCAGAGTGCTGGTTTAAAGGTGTGCGCCCCCACTGCCCAGCCCGTGAACTCTTACCCGCTTTGTATTATCATTAGTTCTCAAGCCCGGTGAGCAGCAGACTTACCTGGAAGGCAATGTTAAAATACAGGCTGGCCCGGTGCCCAGGCTCATTATGTCTGGGTGAGGCCCAGAAGTTATATTTGTACACCTTGACAACCTCTGACGTGAGGCATGGTGGCCCACACCTTTAGTCCCAGCATTCAAGAGGGACAGCAGGAAGAGTGTCGCGACCAGTCTGGGGATAGTCAGGGATACGCCAGGAATCTGTAATGAAAGCAGGGGCCTGGAAAGGTGGCGCTGAGCTGTGTGGAGCCAGAGGAGGGTGGGCCCTTCCAGGTTCAAGACGAGGGAGGCTTTGACCTGCCTGGAGACACAGGTCCACAGCACCCTTTTTATCAGCTGTGACCCTGCTGCCCGCAGTGGGGCAGTGGAGTAAAGAGGAAGCACCCAGAAGGCAGGTTCTGCAGGCAAGTGTCTCCCATGCCTGAGCCTGTCCCCATCCTAGCAGCTGGTTCTGTATACTCCGCTCCGTGTCTGCTGCGGCCCCTCTCCCCCCTCGCTGACCTGCCTGCCCACATTGCCTCCTCCATGAGGCTAGAGGGAGAGAATGGTCGGGTTGGTTTGCCTGTCTGCAGAAGTGCATTGGTATGTCGTGTGTAGGGTCATAAAGGACTGCACGGGGGGAGAAGAGATTTTTCTAGACATGTGTTTACATTCCTTTCTCTGTCACTAGGTATGATAGAAATTTATGAATGTGTGTGAACATATTAGCCTTTGTATGCCTGGGATTTTCTGGATCTCTGACATGAGCCTTTTCCTTGTTCCATAGTATTCTGTCACTGTCTCTTTGTCTGCTGTGTGTGTACAGTGACTGACAGTATGTAGCAGGGCTCCATGTCTGCTGTGTGTGTGTGTGTGTGTGTGTGTGTACAGTGACAGTATGTAGCAGGGCTCCATGTCTACTGTGTGTGTGTACAATGACAGGACGTAGCAGGGCTTGGGAGCACAGGATGTCTAGGCTTAATAGAGAACCTACTGGCGAGGAGCTGTGTGGCCCCAGGTGAGCTCTTTCCTGTGGAACCAGTAATGCTGACGGAACTTTGTAAACTCTCATGGCCATACATAGGGTTGAACATACTGCGTAAACCAGCACTGTCTACCTGAAATAAAATGGAGCCGCTCTTTGGTTTTAAATTTTTAAATTTTACTTACTATTTTTTTACATGCCAATCCCAGTTCCCCCTCCCTCCGCTCCTCCCCATTCCCCCACTCAACCCCCATCTGCTCTTCAGAGAGGTTAAGGCCTCCCCTGGGAAGACATTTAGGTCTAAGCTTCTGATAGCCACAGTAAGAAAGGCGAAAAGAAGCAGTGAAGTCCGTTTTGTTGGTATCTTTAACGGAGCCCATCAGAGCCAGAGGGTTCAGTATGGTGGTGCTCTTTCCTGACGTCCAGCACAGAGCGGGTGTTATTAATGAGGTGTTTTACATGCATGCTTTTCACCCAGAATCCTCAAGAGTCTGGTGTGCATTTAATATTCCCAGTCCCTCACCATCGGGTGTGGCCAGTACAGATACAGACGGCCTGTCCAGAGCAGGCCGTAGTGCCTCATGCCTGTCAGAGAGGACTGCTGGGAGCTAGAGAGGACTGCTGGGAGCTAGAGAGGACTGCTGGGAGCTCCAGGTCAACTTGGATTAAAATGAAACTTGGCCTCAAAAAAAAGTCCAGCCACAAGTGTTAGCTTGTGCCTTCGCTGTTCCCTTATCACTTAGCCGGAGCTGCAGCAGGCAGCTATCTCAGGCTGGGTTCGTCCCATTCCTGGAGATCTCTCAGCTTTGCCTCCTGGTTTACCTGGCTCCTCTCACCTGCAGGTGACCGGAATGGAGCTGTGGCCCGGGGCCTGGACTGCACTGCTGCTGCTGCTGCTCCCCCTGCTGTCCACCCTGTGGTTCTGCAGCCCCAGTACCAAGTACTTCGTCAAGATGGCCTTCTACAACGGCTGGATCCTCTTCCTGGCTATCCTCGCGATCCCTGTGTGCGCAGTGCGAGGACGCAATGTTGAGAACATGAAGTAAGGGCCAGGGGGCGAGAATCGGGTCCTGAGGGAACCCAAGGGTGAGGCAAGGATGGGGGAAAGGACTGCAGAGACGCCCAGGAAGTCATAGGCAGGCGGGCACACAGAGGCACGGAGGTGGGCATCAGTGGACCCCACTGGGCCCCCTTGCCATGACCCCACAGGATCTTGCGTCTGATGCTGCTCCACATCAAATACCTGTATGGGATCCGAGTGGAGGTGCGGGGGGCTCAACACTTCCCTCCCACGCAGCCCTACGTTGTGGTCTCCAACCACCAGAGCTCCCTCGACCTGCTCGGTGAGGCCTCATCACAGGGCCCCGTCCTCTAGCTGAGCCTTCTCTTCTGACCCTGCTTCCCTAGAGACCTTAATTCCCCCTCCTCTCGAATGTCCCCCCTGCTCAGGTCTCCTCTCCCGGGGTGGGTCTGCCCTCAGCAGGCGCTCACGCCTGTAGTCAGGTTTGATTTCTCAGGGCTCCTCCAATCCACCTCTCTTCGGTTTGTGTGGGTGGTGGCCTGGGTGGGTGTGGTGCCTGCTCTGATCCTGCTTATACCCTCATCCATACCTGATCCTGCTTATACCCTCATCCATACCCCATCCCCACCCCTGCCAAGGGATGATGGAGGTGCTGCCGGATCGCTGTGTGCCCATTGCCAAGCGGGAGCTACTATGGGCTGGCTCTGCGGGGCTGGCCTGCTGGTTGGCGGGAGTCATCTTCATTGACCGGAAACGCACGGGAGATGCCATCAGTGTCATGTCTGAGGTGGCCCAGACCCTGCTCACCCAGGATGTGAGTCCTCCTGCGATGGGGATTGGGGGGTTAGGGAGCAAATGGCTGCAAACCCCTGATAATCAGTGCTGTGTCCGCATAACAGCCTCTGACCCTCCCCTTTCCCTCAGGTGCGAGTCTGGGTTTTTCCTGAAGGAACAAGAAACCATAACGGTTCCATGCTGCCCTTCAAACGTGGCGCCTTCCACCTTGCAGTCCAGGCCCAGGTGATCACTGCTGTCTGCTTATCAGCATCCAGACCCCCTCCCTTCCTTCCTTCCCAGGACAGCTGCACTCACTTCCCTGGCTTTGCCTCTTCTCCCCAGGTTCCCATTGTCCCCATAGTCATGTCCTCCTATCAAGACTTCTACTGCAAAAAGGAACGCCGCTTCACCTCGGGTAAGCTCGCCTGGCTTGAGGGCTCTGAGCAAGTCTGGGGAGGGCGTGTCCAGGAAGTTCACGGGAGGCCAGGGAATGTCCCTGAGGTGGGGGACCTTAAGTACCCACTGGGCATGCCAGGTAGGTAGGACCAGTCTTTCTAAGAGGGACTATACAGTCTGGAAGGGAAGGTGAAGCTGGTGTGTGCAGAACGGTACTGATAACAGCTCTGAACACTGGAACCGCACACTGGAATCCTGGAGAGAGGCCTGGACAGCCGCCTGGGGATTTTGTTAGCAGCTGACGAGCAGAGCAACGGTCATCCTGGTTTACAGGAGAGACCCGGAAGGTGGAGGAAAGGCGTAGCGGGATGGTACTAGAGTTGGCCAAGACCCAGGAGTGTCAGCCATCATGCTGTTCCTCATTCCCTCCCCCCCAGGACGATGTCAGGTGCGGGTGCTGTCCCCAGTGCCCACAGAAGGGCTGACACCGGATGATGTCCCAGCTCTGGCGGACAGAGTGCGGCACTCCATGCTCACCGTCTTCCGGGAGATCTCCACTGATGGCCTGGGTGGCGGTGACTGTCTGAAAAATCCTGGGGGAGCGGGCGAGGCCCAGCTCTGAGCTTCCTCCTACCCTTCCCCTCTTCCTCCCCACACCTCTGACCCAGAGCCTGAAGCAGGGCCAGGCCCTCTTCCTGGGTCCCCACTCCCTACTCTCCTTTTTGAGTCTTCAACTCCTGAAGTCAATATGGATACAGCGTCACTCCATGTCCTTCCCCACCCCACCCACGGACTCTTCCCGTGTGGGCACAGTCTCCACTGGGATCCCCACCTGCCATCTTGTCTTGTGGGACACTTGCCTCCCCTCATCTCAAGTGGCTCATCGGATACAAGGGTGGGGGACATTCCATCCCATCCTTCCCCAATGGTCTCTTTGTGGCCTTTTCCTCTCCACCCCACACTGGACAATGGACTCATCTGTTCTGTGGAACAATCCATTCCTCACGCCAAGTCCACAGATTGAGTGGGCCCATCTGCTCGTGAGGACTCCTCACCCTGTGGCTGGAAGCTGCACCTGAGTACTCCCCAGCTCACCTAGGGAACTCCTCAACACTGTCACCCTCAGCGGGGCTGGGCTCGTCTAACTCGGAGGCCTCATCCCTGCCCATGCCAGGGGCTGAGCACACTTCAAATGCCAATTCTGCTTCCCCCTTCCCTTTGGTAGAGGTCTCCAGGGTCCTGGCCCAGCACCATCTAACCAAATTCCAGAGGGGCGGACCTCAGAAGCTGCGCTCTCTGCTCCCTGGGGCCTTAGGGGAAAGAACCTGACCCTGAGAGGGAGAGGAGGGCGCTTAATTTATTTCTCTTTCTTTTGAGGTGCCTCCCCCTCTGAGCCAGTTTTCATTTCCTCCCAGTGGCACTGGCCACTCCCCTGCCTCCCACTCTAGACCCATTCCTAAGACCCAGGAGGTAGGCGCGGGCCAGAAGGAATGAGTGGGATCCAGTTTTGTGTGGTTGGTTTTTATTATGGGGTAACAGCAAGCAACTGAGAATAAAGAGAAAGAGAGATCTGGGTGCTTTCTGTGGCTCTGCGTCTCTGTGGTCAGGTGGTGGATCCCCATCTACCAATCCCAGATAAGGCAGTTTCTGTATAAATTAGGGATCCAGGCTGCTGCGGGAATTCCTTGTCAGCCGTGGAAGTTTGGGCCCAGGCTGTTGTCCTCACAGGCACCTGGTTAATGGCAGAGAGGCAAAGTGGCTGTAGTCAGGTCACCCAACACTAAGCAAGTGACCCTGGGGAACGGGTCTGGGGTAAGGACAGATGGAGGGTTTTGAGGTGAGGTGCTGAATTGACAATGTCTTTAGTTGTGGAGGAGGAGCAGGGGACTCACAGGCACCCAGCTTTTCCTCAAGCAGCAGCACCTGGTCACTAAGGGACTCGATCCTGTCACCCTGGCCCCACAGCTCAGCCACCTGTTCTGGCTGCAGCTCTTCGGGCGGCATGGGCAGCACTGCTCGGACCCAGGCCCCAGCCTGTGTGGCCCACTGCAAAGGAAAGTGGTACCTCAGGATTCTGGCAAGGTCCTGGGTGCATGCACATTCCCCGTGCCTCTGCCCACTTCTCGCCTGCTCCAGCCGCTCCAGGCGCGCCCGCAGCTCTGCAACCTCCCACCTCAGGTTTTGCTCCTCACGTTCCGCTTCCCGTACTAGGACAGAGGAGACTGTGAGCATGGCCTCGCCCACTACGAGGACCCAGGCTCACCCCACAGGCATCCCATACCCACCCTCCACACTGAGGATGCTGGCACTTGTTGAAGATTCCAGAGGCCCTGCTGCACAGGTGCGTCCATCAGAACCCAGGACCAGGGGGTGTGGACAGCCGCACGTGAAGCTGCCCAGGGTGTTCAAACAGCCATGAGAACAGAGGGTGAAGCTGGTCCTGCATTCATCGACGTCTAGTTACCAGAAAACAGAGGGGGCTGAAGGAGGCAGGGTGCCACGGTGGGTGGGGCCATCCCAGCACCCGCCCCCATTGTGGGGCAACCTGCTTGCTCACCCACGTGGCAGTGTTTCCCTCCCCAGCCTGGGGCACATTCGCACTGGTCCGGTCCAGTGCAGACACCTCCATTAAGACAAGGCTTGGAGCAGATGGCTGGGTGCATTTGAAAGGAAAGAGTTAAGAACTGGGCTCAGTGCCAGGCCCCAGCACCACCCAGTGCCTCCGATGGATGAAGGCCTCAAGCCCCAGCCTCACTCACCTTCACAGGTGAGAGCTCCTGGATGTGGCTTCTTCCAGCCCTGGCAGCACACCACGTGTGTCTGCTGAACCTCCCGCCTCACCTCCCGCCAGGCCACGCGGTAAGTGGTCCTAGAACACAGAACCAGGTCAGGATTCTGGGTACCCATCCTGGGCTTGGTTCTGGGGGAGTGCTCGGGCGTCATCTCTCACCTGTAGGTGCTGCATACACGCCTGCCAGCACACAGGGTCAGGTAGGGCTTGTATACCGGTTGACTGTAGGACTCGTTGTATCGGAGTGGAACCACCAGGGTCTGGTTGGAGCAGACCCCCACACTGCAGCCATGCCAGGGTGGAGGTGGGAGGCACTGAGTGTGGCGGCCCTCAGCAGCTGCTGAGGCCAGGGGCCCTCATTCTAAAGTTTCAGTTTTGTTTTGCATCCTGCCAAGTCTGCCCCCCCAGTGTCCTCACCTTGGCCCTCCCCCTTTGCTGTCACCTTTGTTTGAAAGCTCCTCCTTTGCGCCCCTCGCCTGACATCAGTAGCAGGAGGAACGAGAGTCCAATCTGGAAACCGCCCAGCTCAACCCTGAGTCCCATGGTTCTTCTAGACTCTGTGGGCTGCAGACAAGCAGTTACAGGCTTCTCTCTGGCTGGCCTAGCCTCAGCCCTCCTAGAACAATCTCCTGAGGTCAGGACATTCACTCTTCTAAACGAGCACTCACATGGTCTGCAAAAGCCTGTGCATTTCATCAGACATGTCCTGCCATCAGCCAGGCTCTCCTTAGCCCGGAGCTCATGGCCAGCCTTCCCACACACCTTCTCAGTGTGCTCCCTCCAAACTGTAGAGAGGCTACACCTTCATGTCACACAGCTTTGCCTCCATTCCTCTCCCACACCACAGCATACACACCAGACACACTCCTCATTCAGGAGCCTCCTTCCCAGCTCCTACCCATCCTAAGGCCAAGCAATCCCAATCCCGTCCTCCACTGACTTCCCCAGCTCCCTACCTGTTTCCCTGTCCAGGGAGTCTGCCGCCCCAGCAGCAGCCGACCAGACCGGTGGGTGGGCCTCTCCAGCTTGGAAAAGGCAAGGGGGCGGGCCCAGACAGCGCTCTCCCACTCCTGCTCCTTCCCACAAGGCTCTCAGTCTCAGGCCGGCCCTGCCTCCCTCACCCTCTCTTCAGCCAAGCTGCTTAGAGGGACCTACATAACCTTTGAAGGCCCCCAAATCAGGAGTTTCTGGCTCTAGTGACAACCAGCACCCACCCCCCTTCGACCTAACACAGACTGTGGGAGAATGTGAGGACCGGGAGACGGGAGAGCTGAGCAAGGGCAGGTCATGACCAAGCAGGCAAGATCAGCTGAGAAAAGAAAGCAGTCACAGAAGGGCAGGGGCGCCCAAGGCACCAGGGGAAACTGCCTCCATCCCTTGATGGCATTTATTGGGGGTTGGGGGACACCACCCCCAAGCCAGAACAGACAGGGCTCTATTGTCTCGGTGTGAATTCCTCCTCCCAGGCAAAGGGAGACTCACTGTATAGCCCCTCACCCAGCCCTGACCTACAAAGGTCAAGGGGCGTGACACATGCCCACCCTGACCCTCAGCCCCCCTTGTCTAGTCCGGGGGTGGCAGGCCAATTCTACCCATGAGTCTGAGGCTCAAACTGCCAGAGCCCGGGGCTCAGCCCCCTAACCCTAGGCCGGGACAGGAGGAGAATTGTCTTCAGCAGGAAAGAACACAGAGAGTCAGGAACCTAAACAGAATGGGCATTGAGAGGACGGAAACACCAAGGGAGTCCCCACCCCACAGCAGGCATCTGGGCACCCAGGCCCCAGGCTTTCCATCCCCACCCTCTTTGGGGAGCCCAGGTCCCCTTCACCTGGGAATAAGCCAAGCTACACTGAGGAAAGGGAACTTTATTTTTATAAATACAGGGAACACCCACTCAAGGGTCGTTAAAAGAGGGGCTGGGGCCTCAAAGAACCTAGGCTCCCAGGGGATACCCCAACACTGATCATAGGGATTGGGGGATCCCCAAACCTGAGATGGGCCTTGCAGGCCACAGATATTCCCCAACACTGACACTTCAAAAGTGAACTGTCCCCATAGGGGAACCTCAGAACCCCTCACGGGCGTCCCTCTTGGTGGGGAGGCTGGCGACAGGGAAGCTGAGAAAAGGGGGACACTAAACAGAAGCTAAAAATGTCCTGAGTGGCCTGGAAGGGCCCCTGTGGTGGGCAGGGGCTGGGTTCTCCCCCGGGACAGCCAGACCCGGAGGAGCAGCAGCCGCGGTGAAGCCAGTTAAAAACCTGGTGCTCGCTTCCCAACCTCAGCCTCAGCCGTGGGAGAAAGGAGGAGTATGGAGACATCCCCAGAAGAGGACGTGAGGTAGGGGACCAGGACTTGTCATTCACAGAGGAGTGGAGGGGAGGATTCAGGGAGCCCTGGTGGGGTGGGCAGTGTGGGAGCCATGAGGTGGTCACAGGCATGCCAGAGCCTGGCATCTGTTTCCCAAGGCCACCACTTAGTCTCTGGGCTGGGGGATTCCTGAGGGCATCTTCAGGAGAGCCATGGTTCGATGCAAGTATCATAGAGCGTGCGGTTGGAGTGCCAGGTGGTATGAGAGATCCCAGCCATCGGGCACCTCACTATGGCCCCCCGGGCCAAGAGAGTCTTCAACCCAAAGGAGTCTCGCAAATAAACCTTCAAGGTGGGCGGAGGGGCGTGGAGACACAGGAAAAAGACAAAGTGAGGTACTGCTGCTGCCCAAATCACCCCCGACCCCCACTGCTCCCGCTGCCCCGGCCCTATGAGGCAGACCCTTCAGCTCAGGGGTCAGAGGCAGAAACCCAATGGAGGGAGAAAGGAAGTTGTTCCAAGGGGCTTACCGGCTGCTCCTCCATCTCCAAGACTGTCTCATTGGCGTCATAGAAACCAAAGAAGCTACGGAAAGATTTGCAGGGAGAATATCAGGAGAGCTAGGAAAACCAATGTGTGCCTAGTGTCCCAGAGAGACTTAAGGCCCCTGGAGGACACTCAGAATCTTTGACAGAAGCTGGGCACAGGGACACACTTAGAGGCGGCGGGAGTGTGGAGTGTTCAAGGCCAAAGCGGGCTGCTTAAGAACTGTCTCAAACAACAAAAAAAACAAGAACAATTCCTGACTTGAAGAATTTAAGTGTTGGAGTGCTAGCTTAGCCATTAAGAGCACTGGCTGCTTTTCCAGAGAACTCAGGTTCAATTCCCAGCATCCATACAGAGTTTCACAACCATTTGTAGCTGCAGTTCCAGGCAATCAATGCCATCTTATGGCTGCCCTGGACATCAGGCATGCACGTGGTACATAAATGTACATGCAGTCAAATCATTCATATACATCTTTCAGTAAAAAAAAAATTAAGTTTGGGGGCTGGAGAAATGGCTCAGCATTTTGGTCTCCCTGAGGGCACGTGCACTCATGCATGCACACATCCGCATGTAGACACACCCACACATGATTCGAGAACCAAGGGTGGTAGTGTATGTCTGCAGTCAAAGCACTCAAGAGGCAGGAGGCTCTCAGTGAGTTCAAGGCTAGCCTAGTCTACATAGTGAGTTCCAGGACAGCCAGGGCTATGTAGAAAGACCCTGTCTCAAAAACCAAACAATTGAAACACAGAACAACACGCTTAGCATTGATACCAGATCCAGCACTCGCTGCTGCAAAGAAGCCAGCTGGTCGTTTTTGCAGGGTCTCACTGTGAACCCTACACTGACCCTGATCCTCCTGCCTCCTCCTCCTCGTGAGTGCAGGGAAGATAGGTTTTTTGTTTGTTTTGAGGCAGCTTCTCATTATGTAACCTTAGCCTCTGGCTCCAGGTGCACAGCCAGCCATGCCCAGCTAAAATTTAACTGACTGTGTGTGCAATGCCATGACATGATGTGGAGGTCAGAGGCCAGCTCTGTGGGTTCAGTCCTCCCACTTTTTAACTCCCACCTTTCTGATCCAGGGATCAAGTGGCCAGGCATCTTTACAGACTCAGCCAACTTTTTTTTTTAATTAATATTGCCAGATGCAGTGGTGTACACATTAATTCCAGCGCTCAGGAGGCAGCGGCTGGAGCTCTGTGAGTTCCGGGACAGCTAGGGCAACACGCAACACAGTAAGACCCTCTCAAAACAGAAAGAAAAAAAAAAGCAAGTAGACCTCCTGTCAATACCTGGACAAGTGCCAGCTGTTAAAAGTTTCAGGAGTGGGGGCTGGAGAGGTGGCCCAGTGGTTAAGAGCACTGGCTGCTCCTCCAGACGACCCAGGTTCAATTCCCAGCACTCACACGGCAGCTCACAATTGCCTGTAACTCCAGTTCCAGGAGTTCCAATACCTTCACACATATACACATGCAAGCAAAACACTATGCACATAAAATAAAAATAAATAAAGTCCAGGAGTTGCGTGGTGGCAAATGCTTTTAGTACCAGCACTCAGAAGGCAGAAGCAGGTGGATCTCTGAGAGTTCAAGGGCAGCTCTGGTCTACAGAGCGAGATCCAGGACTATAGAGAGAGACCTTGTCCAAGAGACTGTGGGAATAAGAAAGCAGGCTGGTTATGAGGCCTGGCCAGGGAGGGATGTCCCAGGCAAAGGGGACAAGGAAGATACAGCTGGGTGGGTACAGGAGAGCTGGCCTGGAGGGAGGAAAGACGTTGGAACCCCAGACTTGTGTCTATCAGATCTCATTATATTGTGTGGAAATGCCCCCTCACGGAAGGGAAGGAAAACCTAGCAGACAGCCCATTCTCACTGATCACTAATGCTGCAAGTGTAGGCAAGCCCTGAATTCCTGCCCCCACGTGTCCTAATACACTGATCACCCCAACTAGGTTGTTACAAAGATGAAGTGAGCCAATAGAAGGGGAGGAGCTAGAGAGCTGTCAGTTAAGAGCATGGAGTGCTCTCTCAGGACACAAGTTCAGTTCCCATACCCACACTGGTGGTGGGGGATGGGAGCGGTGGTCACAGCTGCCTGTAACCCCTCTTCTGGCCTCCACAGGTACCTGAACTCACACACCCACACTCTCACACATGAATTTAAATCATGCCGATGGCTCGGCAGGCAGAGGCGCCTGGTGCCAAGCCTGACTAGCTGAGTTCAATCCCCCAGTCCCATACAGTGGAAGATGTCCAAGCCCTGCAAGTTGTCCTCAGATCCCCAAGTATGTGCGGTGGTACGTGTGCACACTCACTAAGTATGTGACTAAACTGAAAATAATAAATCCTTACAAAAAAGCTGGGGGGCTAAAGCAGTGCTTTGGGGCATGCCATACGAGATATAACCATGAGCTATTACAACCAGGGGTTATTAATATGAAATGACATTATGTACATAAAAGACACCCCTAGTCTTGTACTGTTTTAATTTTGGATGGTGCCACCTCTTCCTCAACCCTTCCAACATCTTACTGTCTCACTTAGAATTATTATTATTTTAATTATTTTTTGAGACTTGGCTTGGCTGTCCTAGAACTCATTATGTAGACCAAGTTGACCTTGAACTCTGAGGTCCACCTGCTTCTGCCTCCCTCATGACATCAGACACGTGTACCACCATGCCCAGCCTGATTTCTTTTTATATTATGTGTCTGGGTGTTTTGCCTTCATATCCGTATGAGCACCACAAGCATCCGGTGCCTTGAGGAGGCCGGAAGGCAATGGCAGATGCCTACCCTAGGACGAGAGTTACGGGGGGCNGCCATGTGGAGAGTGGGAACCAAACCTGGGTCCTCGAGAGCAGACAGCACTCTTAACCGCTGAGCCATCTCTCCAGCCTCTGTATCTTTTAAAAAGCAAAGGATTGGGGGACTGGAGTGTCTAGCAGGTAATGGCTGCATAAGTGTTACTGTATCCCAACGCCACAAACTAGACACTCAAGAACTGTAATTTCTAGGGCTGGAGAGATGGCTGGGGCGGGGGGGTTTAAAAGCACTGGCTGCTCTTCCAGAGGACCCGGGTTCAATTCCCAGCACCCATGTAGCAGCTCATAACTGTAACTACAGTTCCAGGGGATCCAACACCCTCACACAGACATGAATGCAGACAAAACACCAATGCACGTAAAACTAAATAAAATTAAAAAAAACCAAACAACTGTAATTTCTAAGATTGGGTACACAGTTGAGTTGGTAGAGTGACTACCTAGCATGCATGAAGTCCTGGGTTCGATCCCCAGCACTGCATCAACTTATCATGGTAACTAATGTCTGTGTCTTTGGCTATACAACAAATCTGAGCCCAGCCTGGAACACATGACACTCTATCACAAACTAAACTATCTACCTGTCTGCAAAAAAAATAAATAACTTTCTGCCACCTGTCCACCCATCTGCTGTCTTTCTTTCTTCCTGGTGCTGAGGATGAACCCAAGGAGCCAGGTGCTGTGGTGCACGCCTTTAATCCCAGCACTCAAGAGACAGAGGCAGGAGGATCTCTTTGAGTTCAAGGCCAGACTTGTCAGGGCTATACCTGTCTCCAAAAACAAACAGGCTCATCAAGCCCAGGACTTCAGCAGCTAGCCAAATACTCTGAGCTACACCCTCTCCGCTTTCTGTTATCTGTTATGAGCTCTTTGTTTGTGAAGTGTCTCACTTGGTAGCCCAGGCTGGCCACAAACACAACAACATCCCTCTGGGATATGCTGGGATTACAGTTGTGCCCTCTCCACGCTACAGTTTGTCACAGTAAGAAACAGCTCGAGGGCTTGACGTTGACCTACGAGGGTTCAAGGTGACCATGCCGAGCTACCTCCTTTCCCAATCCTCACAGGGCTCTGCTAGGCTCCCATGGCACAAGCCTCCCCTTACTTCCTCAGACGGCAGCTCCTCCGAGGACACTTCCCTGACCACCGGCTACAACTGGCCCTGCCTCCACTCATTGTCCTGCCATAGTATTTCTAATTCAGTGTATAAAGAACACAACATCAGGGACTTTCTTTGCCGATGCTTCCCCGGGGCCCAGAACGGCACCTGGGCACACACACTGTTCAATAAATATCTGCTGAGTAAATTTCAGGTGACCCTCCTGGGTCAACTCCTCATGACAGCAGAGGCAGGTGTGAGACAGGGGCTGAGGTGGACACTCACCGGGCCTGGCACTGAACAGTAGGGAACGTGAGAAACCGGCCGGAGCCTCACACTCACAATGTAGTGGCGTCCGTTTTTTGGGGTTTTTTTGTTTGTTTTTTTGTTTTGAGTCATGGTCTCTCTACATAGAAGGCTAGCCTAGAACAGAACTCACTATGTAGACCAGGCTGGCCTTAAACTCAGAGATCCACCTGCCTCTATCTCCCAAGTTCAGGGATTAAAGGCGTGCACCACCACGCACAGAGGTCAGAGTGCACAGAGGTCAGAGTCAGATGCTGTGTTCTACTCAGAATACAGCCCCAGGTAAACTCTGGAAACGCTAACACAGGACCTTGATAAACCATCTCTGCAACCTCCTAAGAATCCATGATTACTTCAGAATTATATGTGTATGAATGCTCGTGTGTGGTTTTTGAAATAGGGTCTCAGTAGCCCAGGCTGGCCTCAAATTCATGATGTAGTACCCTGAACTTCTCATCCTCCTCTACCCACCGCATGCTGGGATGAAACCCTGGCACGCTAGGCAAGCACCGTGCCAGCCGAGCCACATCTCCAGCTGCCAGAATCAACAGACTTTTTATACAAGCTTTCTGCTTGTCAGTGGCGGCGGTGGTGTTTTTTGACACAGGGTCTCAAACAAACAGCCCTGGATGGCCTGAAACAGAGACCCACCTGCTTCTGCTTCCTGAGTCCCAGGGTTAGCTCTATCAGGTTTTTGTGTGTTTGGTGAAACAGTCTCATTATCTTGCCCAAGCTCATCCTGAACTCATGGGCTAAAGTGATCTTGCCTCAGGCTCAAACATGTTCTACAAGGGTCAGGTATGCAGAACACTTGCCTAGAGTGTGTAAGTCCCTGGATCTGGTCCCCAGCACTCCCAGAATGGAAAGAGATGCAGATGTGGTAATAATGCCTGTCACTCGGGAAGCAAAGGCAAGAGGTCAAGCCTGGGCTACACACCGGGCCCCTGTCTCTCAATGAACATCTACTGTATGCCAGGGGCACTACCAGGCCAGGTCTTCAGCCTCTACAATCCCTTGTTACCTAGACTGCCAAGGAGTGATGACTCCATCGTCAGGACCCCCAATCAGCACCAGATGGCCCACACGGAGAAAGTTCTTCCGCCATGCTGTAGAGATGGAGAGAGATGGGGTCAGTCACAGGATTCAAACCAGGGTAGAAGTGGAAGAGGGGCAGAGGTGGGAGCTGGGCCTTACCAGTGGCATTGGGATGGTCTCTTTCCCCGTTGATGAGGGCTAGGAAGCTACTGGCATTGAGGTACAGGTCGTCGTGGTGAGGATCTGAGTACAAACAGCATTTAGGGAGACACCCAGGAGCCTGAGGCCCTGGGATTTGACCCCACGGACTGCATAAGTGGGCACGGGTGGCCCACACCTGCAATACTGGCACTCAAGATGTCCCATCAGGAGGATCAGTTCAAAGCCATCCTTGGCTACACATAGAGTTAATGGGGCTGGGGGGATGGCTCAGTGGTTGAGAGCACTGGCTACTCTTCCAAGACTCTGGTTCAATTCCCAGCACCCACATGGTGGCTCACAACTGTCTGTAACTCTAGTCCCAGGGGACCCAATACCATCTTCTGGCCTCCACAGGCGATGGGCATGTATGTGGTGTGCATATATGCAAAAAACCCTTATATACATAAAATTTAAAAACTTAAAAAAAGAAAGGGAAGAAAGAAAAAAGTGTAATGGGAAAGAAGACTAGATGGCCAGTCAGGAGACTGTAGTAACAGTGACGATCAGAGCTGGAGAGATGGCTCAGTAGTTAAGACTTCTCACTGTTCTTCTGAAGGTCCTGAGTTCAATTCCCAGCACCCACAGGGCAGCTCACAACTGTCTGATGCCATCTTCTGGTGTGCAGATGAACAAGCAAAGTATACACATAAAATACATACAACGTCTAACAGTGAAGCCAGACATCCAGCCATAAACACATACAACGTCTAACAGTGAAGCCAGACTTCCAGCCATATAACAGAAGGATAAAAATAACGGTCAGCACGATCAAAGACACTTTCTGAGGTTTTCTGTTGTTTGGCTTGTTTGTTGAGACAGGGTCTATTTAGTCTTGGCTGTCCTGGAACTCCCATATAATTCAGGCTGATTTCAAACTCAAGAAATCCTCCTGCCTCTCCCTCCCAAGTATTGGGATTAAATGTGCATACCGGCACCCCCGGCCTGGAAGGTACTTTTATCTGGCACTCTGTGTGAGCCAGTGATTGTTAAAAGTGTTTTACTCTCATTAATTTAATGATAACAACCACCTCACAAGGTAAATGCTACATTACTTTATAGAAAGAGACATAATCTCAGAAAGCTAAGTAAAACACCCAAGGTTACCCAACAAAGTCAAGCTTCAACCCCTAATCTGGCCCCAGCATCCAGGCACACTACCCTGAACTAGAGGTTGGCCCCTAAAGGACCAAACCCAGCCTACTACTTGTTACTGTAAATCAAGCCACTCACTCACTCATGTGGCCTATGGTCCACATTGCAACAGCTGAACAATGGTGCAGACAGAGAGAATGGACTCCTGAAAGTTGTCCTCTGACCTCCATGTATGTGTTATGGTTCATGAATGAGCAAGTACGGGCGGGCGCGCGCGCGCGCGCGCGCNCACACACACACACACACACACAGACTAATAATAATGATGACCCATTAATTTTTTTTTTAAATTTTGCACCAGACCACACACTCTGAGGTACCTGAGTGGCTAGTCAACGACATTCTGAACAGCACCTATTTGATTAGTAAGTGTGGATAAACGGAAACCATTGCTATGGTTGCAGAAGAGGTGGGCGCGGGCCTCACCATCCACAGTGCCATGTCCACGCGGGCCCCTCCCCCCAGGCTTACCATGCCAGTAGTTGCAGATGGAAAACTCCTGGCCCCAAGGACTATAGCAGATCCGATAGAGGTTAGACCGCATGGATGTTGGGAAGAGCCACTTCAAGTAGTCCGTGTCTGAGAAAAGAACGGTGCGCCAAGTAGCCTCAACCCTCTGTGCCCCGGACATGGCGCCTTCTGTGCAACCCACAGTGCCCACTCACCTCCATACTGTCCCATCTGTGGAGAGGACAGCGAGATGAAAGAATCCACGTTGTGCTCATCCATGACAGACAGCAACGCCCGGCACACCAGGCCCCCTGGAGGCAGAGCGCCAACATTGGAACGGGCACCCCAGTGACCCTTGCCTCTGGTCTCTCAAAACTTAAAAGAATGGGATTCAAGACTGAAGGCACACCTTATGCCAACAAGTTGCGGGTCACGTGACAGAGCCAAGCTAAGAGTCTAGGCCTCTGATCCTTAACTCTAAGCCATGGAAAATGAGGAGAGAAGGAAGCCTCCCTTCCATTCAGGATGGGAGGAAGACGGGTGCTGAGGGAAGCCAGAAAATGGGGGCGGGACTCATGTACTAGGCCTCTGACCAGAGCTATGCAGCGCAGAGAAGCAACCGCTGGAAAGCACCTTTAGGGTCAAGTTCCTACAGGGCTTGGGAGTTAGGAGTGTGTGTTGCCTACCCTGGGAGTAGCAGATGAGATGCACCCCTTCAGCGGCCTTTTCCATGATGGGGCCAACAGCCTCTCGGAACCCTTGCACCTGCTCCCACAAGGGCCGCAAGCTCTCTCTGCCATCGAAGAGATCAAGCACTGTCACCACAGTCCCGGGGTGTGTCTGTGGGAAGGGGGCAATGCAGCCACTGGGGTTGGACTATGAAGGCCACGTGCATTCAGTGCGCTTGCTGGAACCAGGAACCCCCGTCCCCCAAGTCTCCCCCACGCTGGTAGCCATACTCTGAGGAACTGGCCTAGAGGGGTTATCTTTCAGCTGTCCACGCTTCCTCCCCAGCCATTATAGCTGCTCCAGCACCCTCCACCCGGCGTCCCGTGACAGACCTCATTGATGTAGCCCAGCAGGTGGCGGAAGCTGTATGAACTGTCAAAGAGCCCGTGCACCACGATCACTGGCTTGTAGGACCCGCGGTGGGGTGCGGGGGCTGCGGGCATCAGCAGCCGCAGGAATGGCAGGAGGAGCAAAGCCCACGCCGAAGGAAGCTTCTGCCTCCATAGCCCCGGCATGCTCCTACCTGAAAAGGAACGAGGGGCTGTAAGGGAAGTGACCTGACCCCCCACCCCTCGGCTTCCAACAGACTCCCAGCAAGCAACCCTCCGGCCTCCGCTCCTATACCAGGTCCTTGCCACAACAGCCTACTTTTTACTTACTCCAGTTGGCTCGGCACAAACACACCCCCTACCACCTCGCCGCACTAATGCTCACTCTAAGTCCCGCCCCCAGCTTGGCGCTCATGGGACTTGATCCCTAGGCCCAGGATCTTCCGTAAGCATCACCTCGGCCATGCACAACTCCGGGTTCTGCAAGGGCCCCGGAGCAGCAGCCCAGGCCCCACGGAGTGTGGGAACTCCCACCTGGCCTGGGTCTGGAGGCTTCGCTCCGCCAGCTGTTTACTTGTACCCAGTCTGCAATCCACCGGGTAGGAGAGCGCGCAGGGGGATGACGGATGGGAAAGGGGGTGCTCGGGGTCGCGCAAAGCCGTCACGTCCGGGGCTTTCCCTGACAACAGAGAGAGCGTCCCCTGCAACGCGGACCAAGGACCGGAGGGGCAATGGAATATTCCACTGCACACAGGGAGCCGGGGAGGAAGCAGGCGGCGGAGCGATCCATTCAACCGGAAGGGGAGAAGCAATAGCAAAAATAATCTTGGGTATATAAAGAAGGCTTTCCTAGGGTCGGCTGCATTCAGCCACCCAGGGATGCGACTTCCCCTCCTTGATGTGCCCCACCTTCCAACCCAGGCAGGCTTTCTGGCTTTGCAGCAGAGCCCGAATTTCTGTTCCCAAGGTGGAGGGGGGTGTAGGACGGACGAAAGGCTAACCCAGCGTCTAGCTGGACGCCAGGCGAGTGGCAGGCAAGCGTGCCAGGCCGACTCCAGCCGGAGCGCCCCTCTTCCCGCTCCTGCCTGCCGTCCCGCTCCCGACCAGCGCCTTACAACTCTTCACTTTGAAGTGCGTGTTTGACCTTGTCTCCGGAGGCGCCGAGAGTCCTTCAGGCCCCTTGAGTGAAGTGCAGCCTGGCCCAGTTTCTCTGGCCCTACTTTTATCTCTGCGTTCAAGACCAACCCTTCATGGCCCACCTTCCATGGGCGTAGGGCCCCGGGGGCTGCAGGGACTCACCATCGGATTTCCACCAGTCTTTGAGCCCTGAGCGATCCCAACAATCTGCTCCTCAGATCCCAGCGGGCAGCTAGCGACACAGACCCTGCTACTGCAGCCAGACTTCTGCGCTGCGGGTGCTGGCACCACTCAGCCTAGCCGTGACCCTTGCGCGCGCCCGAGTGCTCCTGGCTGGCCTTTACCCGTCAGGGCATTTACTTAGCAATTAAATAAGGCTCCAGGATTTCTGAGCATGCCTGAGCCGCTCGGCCTGTATGCAGGGTCTTTGCTCAGTCTAAACTCGACTCTCAATAAAACCAGACGCGTGTAGTGAAGCCGGTGTGGGAGGAATAGACCCGGGGTTCTCTCTGATCCATACACGCTTGAAAAACCAGAATCACCGGTATGAGGCCGTGATGCAAAAATTTCTCAGACCTGGGACCGGCTCAAGCCGGGGCCTGGGACTGCCCTCCAGGACACCACGGGAGGGGCGGTGTCCTAGGGCGACTGCCTCAGGCGAGGGCTGGGAAGTTCTAAAATGGGAGGGCATTTCTGATTCTCCTGCTGAGTTTCTGCAAAAGGCCCGACTGGTGTAATCTCTGTAGACTGCCTATCCTCACCCCACCTCCCCACCCACGCCCTTCCAAGGCACAAAAGTCACCCCTGCGCCTCGGGTTGACTCCGGGGGTGGAGCAGCGTCTTGGGGCGGGAGGAGTGGAGGACAAGGGGTGCTGTAGGGTACGGGTATGAATGCTGACGGGCCAAGAACCCTAGAGCCCCCACAAGCAGGCTTTTTCAGACCTGCCCGTCACAAATAAGCAATTACATTTTGCTCCCCTCTGCTAAAGCATTTCAGTTCCTTAACCCTGGAGGAAGAAGGTGCCGGTGTACCCCCACAGGTGCCTTCTCTCAGCCAGCTTCAAATTACAGGCCCGAACTTCCTGTCTCCGTGAGGCAAGGGCAGGCCCAGGCTGTATACCTGGGGGACTTTTCAGGCTCTCTTGGTTCCCAGCTTTGAACAATTTTCGCTCACAGCTGATTCTGTCTCTAACTGGAGAAGCCTAGAGCTATCTTGCAGGAGTTCTGAGGGGAACTGAGGAAAGAACCCCTTTGGGTGAGCCGGGTCTGAGTGAGCCGGGTCTGGACGTAAGTGGGTGAATCCATTGAACTGGCTTCCCACAATGTAATCACTCCAGCGCGTCTTTGAGAGAGAGACTCAAGAGAGTTCTCTCTCCCTCCTTTCCTTCATTCTCTTAGTCCCACCCGCCTCGCCTGGTCCTTCCTCCCGGTTTCCATGACAACTCCAAGGGAGCCTAAACTGGGGGCTTGAATGCCAGGGTGAGAGGAGGGAAGAGGTGGTCCAAGTGCAGAGCGAGAACGAGTGTGTGTTGGGGGGGGCGACTTCTGAAGCTCTCCCCCTCCCTGTCCTCGGTCCCTTTAAGCTCCCCCCCTTGCCACGCTCCTTCTGCCACTCTCCGTCTGCCCGCCCCCCTCCACACTGTCTTCATCTCTCCATCTCTGCGCTGCCGCCGCCGCCGCCGCTGCCGGCTGCGCCATCCCGGACCCAGACTTCTGCACCGGCCAGGGGCCCTGACTCCAGCTTCAGAGACCCTGTTCCAGCTATTGCAAACATGTCATCGGAAAAGTCAGGTAAAAAAGAAATCCCAATAGCCCCCACAGCCCCTCCATCCTCTCCTGTCTCACCCCCCACTTGTCCTGACCCCCTTCTTTGACCCTCTCTGGGGTGTCCTGCGACTCAGTCCCATTCCACTTCCCGGCACTCAGACCCCCACCCCCTCCTCTTCCTGTAGCTCAACCTTCTCTTCCTTTCTTTGGGTCAGTCTGCCATGTCAACAACACAAGGGGGGGGCAGGTTGAGAAGGAGAGGAAGGCACAGCCAGGTACTGCAGGGACATCATCCCTGGGAATGACAGATGGCTTGGAGACACCCAGTGGAGAAATATCAGTGACTTGATCAGATGGGGGTTGCCAGGGAAGTAGAATTTAGCAGACTTTTTTTTTCTGAGATAAGATTTTCCTGGTTCCTCATTCTCCTGCCTCTGCCTCACAAGTACTAGGATTACAGGCATGAGCGACCATGGCTAGTCCCAGGAGACGTTTTTATGGACCCTAAAGAGGCCATGAGATTCCCAGGTAACCCCTGGCCCATTCCTCCACTGGAGGAATGTGGAAAAGTCATCCACATGAAAACTGTTAGAGCGAGCACGCAGTTCAGAGGGGACAGCTCTGAGACAGCCCTGGATGAGGCTGTGTCGTTGGCAGCTGTGGGTGACGGGAGGAGGGGCTGGAGGAGAGTTGTGACAGTTGTGAAGGCAAAACTAGATTGGAGGGCAGGTGGCCTAGATACACCCGCCTCCCTGACCCCAGACTGGGAGCTGCCATCCACCTGTCTCTCCCTGGCTATTTCTCAGTCTCTGCCTTGTTTCTTACCCTTCTGATATCTGCTGTCTTCTCTCTCCCCTTATCCTCTCCTCCGCTTTCTGTGGCCAGGCCTTCCAGACTCAGTTCCCCACACTTCGCCGCCGCCCTACAATGCCCCCCAACCTCCGGCCGAGCCCCCCATCCCGCCCCCACAAACGGCCCCCACCTCGCACCATCACCACCACCACCACTACCACCAGTCTGGCACTGCCACCCT
>LOJH01004646.1:5169-35851 GCA_001685095.1 Ellobius talpinus | reverse complement strand
TCTTCTTCTTCTTCTTCTTCTTCTTCTTCTTCTTCTTCTTCTTCTTCTTTTTGATGCTTTTTAGATACTTTGGCCAACTTCCTCAACTGAATTTTCTATGTGTCTGGTGAGAGACATCGTGATTTTCATAATGAAAAAGAAACCAAAGCTTTTTGAATGATATTATGTACTTTGGGACAAAGGCCATCCCTGAGATGAGAGCCACCAGCAGATGGCAATACCCCTTCATGGAATCTACTTGACAGACAAATGGCAAGTGACTAGGGTAAACTGATACTGGGGAAGTCACATGCCTCTTCTGAGAAACCCGAGAGCCTTGGCTGAGAAGGAGCCCATTTACCATTGTCTCCCATTGTCTCCCAGCTATCATCTCATCTTTCTGTTCTGTCTGGCTGTTCTCTGCCTCAGCATTTTGCATGCGCCACCTTACAGGTCACACATGGCTACCGAGTAGGTCTTTAGCATGTGGGGCACTCCACCTTCAGCAGGTAACCCTCATGGAGCTCTTTGCGGCCTTCATCTCTGCTGGCGCATGATCTTGCCTGGCTGACAGTTTTGTATGCCACGTTCTGAGCGACAAGAACTCATGAGCAAACCTTGAGGCATGATATATGGGTGTTTTATTGTAATTAAAGATTTGGGGGCCTGGAGAGGGCTTGGGGGTTTATAGCCCTTGTTGATCTTCCAGAGAACTTGAGTTTAGTTTGTAGTACTATGCCAGGTAGCCCCCAATTGCCCATAACTCCAGGTCCAGGGCATCTGATGGCCTATTCTGGCTCCTTTGGATATCCCCAAAGATGTGGCACACACACACATACACACAATTTAAAAAAAAAAAACCAAATCTGTAAATAAGAAGTGTGGAGCCTTTGTCAAAGCTCAGGAGCTCCTTTGGTAGTATCAGGTTGGCTGTCTGTTCTGTTGTTATTTCCTTCTTCCTGGGTCCAGGGGGAAGCTTCTAGAATAATGCTGGACTCTCTCTACAATATCTGCTTGTGAAGTATGGTGGATTTCCAGAGGCTGGCTAGATACCAAAACTTCCAAGCCCTTTGAGGACTATTTTAAGACATTTTTTTCCTCCACAGCAAAGTTTCTCTGGCCTTATGCATCTATTTTTCATGGATATTCGTGTATTAGAATACTTTTGGCTGGAATATAAAACTCATTCTAAATTGTCTTAAACCAAAGGATATTTGTTACTTTTTATAATAGATTCTGAAATGAAGCAATTCTGTGTTGGTTAATTCAGCGGCTAGACAGTGTTACTGGGCAAGATTCCTTGAGATCTCTTTGTCATTGGCAACACTGGCTCCTCCTTCCCTCAGCTTCTTAGGTCCATTCTATGTCAGATCACCATCATCCAAAAGCAAAGATACATGGGTCTCTGGCATGCCAGGGAGGCCTGTGTGCTCTCCAACAGGCCACGGAAAAGGGGGTAGAGACTAGCCTGCTTTACCAGAGTGATTACTTGGCTTTGGCAGAAAGAAGGCTGGGAGAAATTCAGGGTGTTTACCCTGGAATCTTTTGAATTCATTTCTACCCCAAACCTATTTTTAAGTTGATTTCCTTGGAAGTTTGAGGAACAAAGTATCAAAAGAGTTGCTATTTCTGACTTCTTTGTGTGTGAGTTAAAATCTTGGACTCTAAATTCCCAGGCGTTTGGGATGAGCCAGTGAGTAAAACTGAGTACTATCGTGGCTACAATTAAACTATTTGACTATTATTTGAACTCAGCAAAGTAGAACTTTGTTTTTAATAATTTTGAAACTTAAGAAAGACTTTCAGCTTATTATTTATATGCGTTGAGATAGGTTGTCAAGCTTAGGTTGGCCTCAGACTCTCTTTGTAGCTGGGGATGACCCTGAGCTGATATTGTAGCCTCCATTTCCTGAGTTCTGGGATTGCAGGAGAGTGTTACCATGCCTGGTTTAGTCTGAGGCTCAAACCCCAAACTTTGTATATGACAGGCAGTGCACTTCCAACCGACTAGACCCTCCCTCCCCTTGCTTTTATTTCTTTGAGACAAGGTCTCCTGCCACACACCTTGGCTGGCCTTTAACTTTCTATGTAGCAGAGGACAACACTAAACTCACCATCCTCCTGCCTCTACCTCCCCAATGCTGGACTGCAGGCTTATACCACCCCAGCCAGCTTAATCTCAGACACTTCAAAGGAAAACTGCATGTGTGTAACTAGTGCAGTGTAGTTAGACCACGCCACGCTTCATGTTCAGTTCCTACAGCAGTGGTCCCCAGCCTTCCCGATGCTGCAACCCTTTATACAGTTCCTCATGTGGTGGGGACCCTCAGCCATAAAATTATTTCGTTGCGGCTTTGTAACTGTAATTTTGCTACTGTTGTGAATCATAATGCTAATATCTACTGTGCAAGATATCTGATATGTGACCAGTGAAAGGGTCGTTTCACACTTGAAGGGATCGAGACCTGCAGGCTGAGAGCCACTGTCTTAGACCTTCATTTCTGTCTCTGGAAAAAAAAGAGTCATTCAGCTTTCGGAGAGGACGTCATTAAAAACAAGTGTTTCTACTTAGTTGAGCATCTGCATCAATAAAGATGGAGGCGCACACCTTTAACCCCAGCATCCAGGTCATAGAGGCAGGTAGATCTCTGTGAGTCCAAGGCCAGCCTGGTCTACATATTGAGTTCCAGACTGGTCAGCATTACAGAGTGGGGCTGTTTCTCAAAAAGCAAAAATGATCATTCACTTGATTTCTCTGCTCTTTCTATTTAATCTACAAATCACAATAGTATCACAGGCAACAACTTTTGTAACCCACTTGAGATTTAAAAGGTAATTTACTTGGCAACAATTTTAAACATAGGCAGAACTTTCAAGACAGAACTGAAGGCCCTTGTGTAGTTGTTACTGGCTAAGTACTCGTTTATCCCATTGCTCCAAGGATGCCATGTCTAGCAAAAGGTCCCAGGCGTCGGCTGCAATCTTATGTCTTTCTAAGTTCTTTTAGTCTGCTCCTCGGTCCTTCGTTGGGTTTCAGGTCTGTGGCAATGTTTTTCTGTGTATGTGGGAGGGTTGTATGTGCACATGTATGTGCCGCTGTGTAAAGGTCAGAGGTCAGCATTGGTCTTGATCCTCAGTCACTTGTTCACCTTACTGTTTTTGTTGTTGCTGCTGTTTTTTGAGCAAAGTCTCTCTCTGGGATCTGGGCAAGCCAGCAAGACCCAGAGACCACCCTTTCTCCACCTCTGCAGTACTGGGAGGGGCGATTCCCACACATAGCCTTTTCGTGTGGGTTCTGAGGATAAAACACAGGTGCTTGCATGGCAAACACTTTCCAGGTGAAAATTTCCCCAGCCTAAGATCCATGACAAATTTTACAGTCCCAGATCAGCTACTTTGTAGCAATGTCTTCAACGTGAATTTTTCCAGTATTTCTTTATGATCAGGTAAGGTAGTTTAGAAAAGACTTTCACACCAAGGTCATATGTTGTCCTTGTGCAGGCTCAAGTGGCATGTGATGTTGGTTTTCTTCTTCCTGGTGGTATCAGCTTTGACCACATTATTAACATCCTATCTGCCAGGATTCTCCATCACAAAGGTGCCTCTCTTTTGTGATTAAGTGAAGACTTACTTTAAAAAATATTTTAAGATTTATTTTATTTTATGCATATGGCTGTTTTGCCTGCACGTATGTATGCGTGCCATGTATGTGCCTAGTGCCTGCAGAGGTCAGAAGAGAGTGTCATCCCCCTGACATTGGGGTGCCAGACCGTTGTGAACTATCATGTGGATGTTGGCAATGGAAATTGAGTCTTCTGTAAGAGCAGTAAGTGCTCTTACTCACTGAGCCATCTCTCCAGTTCCTTAAGTCAACATTTTACATGAAAACATATTGGCATAGTATAAATATCTGGATTTTTTTAAATCTCATTTTCACTCACTAGTTTTAACATCCATTGATTCTGCTGTTTGAGATAATTATGACAATGATTGTTTCTAATTATTTTTTCCAATATCATTGTTCCTGTGTGTAAAGCTTTCTTTGTTTCAAGACACATATCTTCTTCTTCCTTTAGATTTATGTAGACTCATTGATTATATTCAGTGTTTAGTCATCTCTTACTGCCATTTTGACACTCAAAATTTCTAAGATTTGGGCATAGATGTCCCTTAATGGTGGCTTCCACATCCTTTTAATGTGTCTTTACCATGCCTTTAGCATTTTCTTACTGTTTGGTAAGCCAAAAGATATTTCAGGCTCATTTTATATTTTTCTTGCCCAGGCCTGGGTTTTCTTCTGCAAGAAGTACTGGCTCCCCTTACTAACTGCTCACAGGTGTGCAAACTGGCCCAGCAGATATGGAAATCAGGGAGGAAGATTTCCAATAAATTAAGAATAGAACTACCATATAACCAATCCTGCACCAGTCCTGGGAATATACTCAAAGGAGCTGTTGTCTTACCACAAGTATTCTTGTGTTCTATGTTGCTGCATTCTTTATAACAGCAGGGAAACAGTACCAGCCTGGATAAATGACATTGTATTTAGCTGTCAAGAAAACTGACATAAAACTTGTAGGAGAATTGATGGAGCTGGAAAGTATAACATTAAGTGAGATAACACAGACTCAGAAAGACAAATACCATATGCTGTCTCTTACATGTGGATCCTAGCTTTTGGTGTTTATATACATATATAATTTGTTGTGTGAAATCACACATAGATTTTACCATAGTAAGTATCTGAAGCCTTCCATTATAGATACTTCAAAAATGAACATGACATTCATTCTGTCTTGAGTCACTGGTGAAGCTGGTTTATGCCTTTGGTGAGATTACTTATACACTATGGTTATTTGTTTATTTTTGCACTGTGAACCATAAAAGTATTTATCTTTCAGGATTATTTTAAGGATTAAGTAAACTGATGAATACAACTTTATTAGAACAATCTCTAATAACAAAATTATGATGTAAGTAGTTGTTACTTTTAATCATTATTAGGTGTCCATTATCCTCATCTTTTGCATAAATGATCATCATATGGGTTTTTATTATGTATTTCAAAGTTTCCCTAACAAACATCTATGATCTGCATGTTTGCTTCACCCCAACTTCCTAAGTTCAAAATGAAGCGCTACTGTTCTGTTGTTTGAAGGTGAAGCTTTTGGGAAGTAATAAGATCACAAGAGTAGATACAAAATGAGAGATTCATGTCTTTATTAAAGGCCATAGAACTAACTAGCTTTTTCTACTCTGTGGAAATAGCAGGAGAACCTAGAAGAGTCTTCACTGGAGATTGACCTTTCTGGCTCCTGAGCTCAGCTTCTAGTTGTGGCACTGGTAGAAGTGAATTTCTCTGTTTAAAGCAGCCAATCTATGCTCCCTTGTGTGGGCCACCCAATGCCTAAGACATAAATCCTTTCATGTGTAAAATATTAGTTTTTCTCCCTCAGTTCCTCCTTCTCTTCTTGCATAAATCATGTCTTGACAGAATGCAATTCAGCCACCGTATGTATATTCCCATAGTTCTGCTCTGTTAAACTTTAAAAAATTGTGATGTGTGTGTGCACATGTGTGTGTATATGTTTGTGTGTGTGTGTGTGTGTGTGTGTATACATGCCACTACATGTCCATGAAGGTCATAAAGCATCTTTTGGGATTCAGGCATTGCCCTCCATCTTGTTGAGGAAGGGTCTCTCTAGTATCTTCTATCCCTACTAGGAACTGCAGGCTAATTGACCTTTGAACTTCTGTCTCACCCTTGCATCTCTGCCTCCTATCCTGTCTCTGCCTTCCCTTTACTATAGGAAGACTGGGTTTACAGATGTGTGCCTTCACGCCCAGCTTTTCAAAGCAATCCTGGGACTCCAGGTTGTCGGGCTTGCACAGCAAGTACTCTTGCTTGTTGAGCCATCTCCAGCCCTGTTTTTACTCCCTGTCCTACCTGCCCCCCATTCATAATGTTTTAACCAAGTTCTGGGGGCCTTGGATGGCCCTTGGTAAGTAATAAAGCCCCAAGGAAGCAAAATAAGAGGGTTGGGTGTCTTTATTAGAGGCCAGAGAACTTGTTAGATCTTTCTGCCCCATAAAGATGCGGAAAGAGGCTACAGACTGTGCCCCACAAAAGGCATGGCTAAAGCCTCACCGTGTTGGCTCCTGACCTGCAGAACATCAGGAAACCAAAGATTTCTTTATTTCTTTGGTTGATGGCAATAAACTTCCCAGACGGATGCAGTGAAGTTGTGGCTGTGAGCTCTTGTCAATTCTGAACCTTGTGTGCTTTCGAGTAGAAATGGGGCTGTGCTGCCTCACAGAGCTTTGGCATGATTTCAGTGAGACAGCACAACAGTGTTAGATATTATCATTTTAAATGAGAGAGGTGGATATTGGCCTTTGAAATTTCACGATAGTCCATCTTGATTGTCAACCAGCTAGATGAGGAATCACCATGAAAACACAATCCGGTGGCCTAGGCTCCTGGACTGGGTGAGGAGGAGGAAGAGGCAACTGGAGAAACAGTGCTCATCTCTTGGCTTCATGGATGCAGATGCAATGCTATCAGCTGCCTCATGCACCAGCACCATGCCTTCCCCGCTGCCAAGGCTTGGACCCTCAAATTTTTAGCCCAGGCAAGCTCTTCTTTTCCTAGGCTGCTTTTGTCAGATATTTTGTCATAGTCATGAGAACAATAATTGATACCGCCTTGTGCTGACTTCCACATTGTACCTGCCCTAACGTCAAGAAAAACAGCTGCAGACAGTGATGGTGAGTATATCATGGTGCATTTGGAGCTGTGAAATCCAAAACATCACACAACTATTGAAAGTTAGTCTTTTACATACATACATAATACATACATACATAACACATACATACACATGTCTACACACACACACACACGTTCATGTAGTCCAGGCTTGCCTTAAACTCCTGATGTTTCTCCCTCTGCCCCTTAGTACTGGGATTACAGGTAAACAGCCTGATGCCTAGCTCAGTCTAGTGCTTAGAAGAGTATGGAACCTGGGTGCCAACAGTCAGACTCAAATCCTAGCCTCTCTACTGTGAATGCCCGGCAGGTTCCTCAGTCATGCTGGTCGTCAGTGTTTTCACCTCTGAAATGGGGACATGGAATACTACCACACAGGGCACTGGTGAAAGATAAACTGGTATATGCTAACTGCCAGTCAGCTGTGTCCTTCTCACATGCAAAGGAAGGTTCCCTGCAAACACAGCCAAATCATCTCCTACGGTCTATGCATTCCTTTCCATTATATGAAGAAAGCTGTGCTTTATAGACTCATGCGTGTATACAGATACATACAGCACATAGCTGTATTTTTACACATATCTATTCTACTGATTTTGATTGACTATAGTATGGAAGAAGCCTGTTCCTTCAGCTTCTGTTCTTATAACACACGGGCTGTCCAGGAGGCTGTATGGAACGGAAACAGGCCACGATCATGGCTCCCTGGAAGGTTTCTGGATGGCTAGGAAGTGAGGGTCTGCCCATGCTTCCCCCTTCTAGTCACCCATTCGGAGGCCTGACAAGGATTGATAATCATGTCACCCGAATGATCTGATTCAGGCTATGTGCTTATGGCTTAAAGCTCCATGTCGCCTCTTAAATCACGGGTGCTTTGTGTGTGTGTCTGAGTCTGTGTGTGTGTGTGTGTGTGCCTTTAACATGAGGTTAGAGTTTTTTTACTTCCGATTCAAAGTCTCTAATAAAAGACATGACTTTTCCTCATATTTTGGTAGAATTCTAAAGTTTTGGATAATTATTTGGTGCTTGTTGTAGATAAACTGGGCCAGTAAAAATTGACTTTGAACATAATTTTTTCTTTAAAACATAGATTATAATTAATATCCATTCAGCTGTTTTATAAAACATATTGCATGATAAAAAAACAGTCATTCCTTATATTTGTATCATATATATTATTCATCTAATAAACTCCAGTCAGCTGTGCAGGCAGAGATAAAGTGTATGATTACACATACCCATTGTCCCCTCCCCGAGATCAAAAGCTATTTCTGTTCTTACAGCTAACATACAGAGACAAGACAGATATTAAGCTAAGAATTATATACATATAAGAACAATAACTGAAGCGAGAGCATGCTATTGAGAGAGGGCTCTACGAGGAGAAAGCTCTCAGGCCCAGGGAGGCTACAGAGGGCAGCGGTTCTGAGATGAGCGAGCTGAAGGACAAACAGAAGATACGAGTTACCCGTGCCAGCCAAAGAGTCTGCAACAAAACAAGGAGAATTCCAGGGAGACGCTTAGCGCATGCAAAGGTCTTGAGGCAGGAGCATGCATGGACTGTTTGATGGGTAAATCGGTGGTCCCTGTTGCTTAAGTTCAGAAGCAAGGAGTGAGGCAAAAAGCTAAGGTCACTGGAGTAGGCAGGAGCCAGAGGGACCGGGTCTTGTTGATGCATTGAGTAATTTTGTTATCCCAAGATGACCAGAGTGAGGTTGACTGTGTTAATCATTTTGTATCACAAGCTGGCCAGAATGATGTTTCTAAGGGGTAAGAAGCTTAGGATTTAGGTTCTGATGGAGGGAGGAGGAGGGATAAGGAAAAAGGAGAGGGAGGAGGAACTAAGAAGTAGGAGCCCTCGCATGGTCACTAACTAACTCTGTGATATCATCACTCTCTATACATGAGGCACATGAAAACATAGGTGTATGGTTTGCAAGACAATACAGAATTTACACTAAGTGTCTGTTTACAGGAGGCGAAGGCTAGCCACATTCTTAATTCCTCAGAGGCACTGATTTAAATCTGCGTGGTGAAGATCTCTGAATCCAACCCAAGTCTCTGTCACTGCATGCACATCTGTCTGAAGCGGTAAGGCTAGACTTTAATTTGAACGTGAAGCTGGACTGCATGGTCCTCCTTGTGTCTCTCTGGTAAGCTTTACATACAACACTATTGAAATGATCCAAACAAAGAAAATATGAAATTGTCAGGTATTCATATCGAGGAGATTGGCTTTCAGTATAAATTGATTTTATAGGGCCAGTGGGAATTAGAAAAGATCAGTGAGGTGATTGGCAGGCAGTAATAGAAGAATATGCTGGAGTGAAGTCAAGGGGTTTGAAAGGAAACAGATTGTCCCTTTCTCTGGTTCGGATGAAATATAGCAAACAATCATAATCTTCAACTTTATAGAATGCTATAAAGTTGTATATGTAATGGTATGATGAATTATATGCAAATGCTCTAATATGTTGAAGCTAGAATTACATAACTAGTCAGACAGGGAGACGAAGATGGCCTTTTTGCACAAGATTTTTTGTGTTCACACATATAAATGTGTTCTATTACATCTATTGATTTTCCATAAAATGTTTTACTTATTGAATGAGGATTTCATATATGTACACAATTTATTTCAACCAAATTCACTCCCCTTTTCCTCTCATTTATTTTTAGGCTTTATACATGTGTGATGTGTTTGTACGTGTGTGTGTCTGTGTATGTCTGTGTGGATGCAGGCTAAGGCATGCGTGCGGAGGTCAGAGGTCAGCCTCTGAAGGCAGCAGTCCTTGCCTTCCATCTTGTTTGAGACATGGCCTCTTTGGTTGTTTTCTGCTGTGTGTGCCAGGATAGCTGAATTTTCAGGGGTTCTCCTGTACCTGCCTATCTCCTCACCGAAATGCTAGGATTAACAGATGCCACATCCCCTCGTAGAAGTGCTAGGATTACAGATGTGGGCTACTGCATCTGGCTTTCACACAGATTCTGGCCTTTCAAACTCACGTCCTCCTACTTGAATTGATTACATTCTTATCCCCTGAACCACGTCTCTAGCTCCCCTGAAGTACTCAATTTCTCCTCTGCCAAGGAGCTATTTGTATAGCTCCCTTGAGTATGGAGACCACACAATTCTCATGTGTTAATACTTACATTTGGACTTTATATGTAACTGTGTGTGTGGTGTATGCACATTCGCATGTCAGTGTGTGTGTCCTTTTGTGTGTGGTGGGTGTAGAGGCCAGAGGTCTGTGTTGAGTGTGTTCTTCAATGTCTTTCCACCTTATTTTTTAAAACAGGGTCTCTCAGTGGACCTTGAGCTCATTAATTCAGCTAGGCTGGCCTGCCAGTGAGCTCCAGGAGTCTGCCTGTCTTCTCACCCCCATCTCCCGGCACTGAGGTTACAGATGCCCACTGCCATGCCTGGCATTTGTGTGGGCACTGGCAGTGCCAACTCGTATCCTAGTATTTGCAGCTTAGACGCAGTTTTAGCTTAGTTCTTAATTTTTCAACAATTACTTATTTGTTTCTATTTATTTGCCTATTTAGCATGTGTGCATGTGTGTTTGTGCCACAGAGTATGTGTGAAGGTCAGTGGACAACTTGGGGGAGTTGGTTCTCTCCTTCTGCTATGTGGGTTCCAGGGATTGAACTCAGGCTGGCAGGCTTGGCAATAAACACCTTTACCTGCCGTCCCTGGCTGTGTCTTGAATATAGTGATAAAATAGGATTGGCAGGCAAACATTTGTTGAACACTATGCATCAGTAGTTAAGTATGTGAATTTGTGAGTTTCCAATCTGCATTTTCCCACCCATGTAAAATTCAGAAAAAAACACTTTAATGATTTCAGTTTAATTTTTGATATCTTGAAAGTTAAAGCACAAGAGCCTGAGACCTTCAGAGCATGACTGTCGTGTTGCCAGTGCCCGCAGTGGTTCAGGCTCTGTTGCTTTTTCATTCCATCCCTTTCCCTGAATGCCCAGAATAATTGATTATCTATGTTTGATCCCTACTAGCATTGGAGCATAAAAGGCAGAGCGCACGAGACAAAGATAATGAATTTCACATTTTCTTTGCCTACCCTTTGCTTTCCAGCGAACCTAAGTTAAGAAGACGTCACCCCAGAGCCTTTGAAATTTCATTATGGGTTTTCTGAAAGAAGGGAAAATTGACCTAGGAGCTCTTGACCTCTAACTTGGCAGCTACTGAAAGTCTGGCCTCATAATTCGAGCCCCAGTGTCAGGTCTGCCTGGAAGCTTCATTCCATTGGCAATTCAGATTTCCTCTCCTTCAAACTCCAGTGACAGGGAAGCCTGTTGCTTCTCTGCCTGGGACAGCAGTGGCCCTGTGTTTATGGAACCTCTTGCCGTCTCGGCGATAATCCCCAGAGAATTGGGATTAACCTCTAGTCTCTAGACCCCACATTACCCAGGGCTGAGGATCTCCCAAACCACCTTTCCAGACCTTAAAGCTCCAATCCCTCTACCGAGCTTTATCAAAACTACAGAAATACAACTCTCCAACTGAGCTCTAGCCAGGCAAATTCAGATCTGTAAAACAAATCCTGATTAGAAGCCAAGGCGTCCTGACGTCTTGTGTTTGCGTTTAGAAGCGCTGTTTTAAGCAAGGCAGTTGCTATGTGTCATGAAGCCTCTCTCCTCATATTCCACTGGGTTTTGAAGTTGACGACCCAGCAAAGGGGGGAGCAGCGCTTCTGTCTGGTGGAGTTTACTTAAGGGAGTCCTTTCCCCAAGGAAGGATTTGTCTTTGTGACTGACAGCAGCAGGGATCGTTCATTTATATTGATCAAAGGTCCTTTTGGGGGGATTTCCGGCTCCCCTTTCCTTTTTAAAACAAAACAACACAACAGAAAGAACAACTCAAAGGAGGGGGGATGTCAAAGGTTTTGCGAAGTGGGAATTGACATTAAAATTCTGTACCATTCGGAATTCCGTATCTTAATAAAGCTTGCTCTTTTTTAAAATTAACATTTTCCCACTTTTTTTTACATAACTGACCACAGTTTTCTCTCCCTTTTCTCCTCCTGTTCCCTCCCCTTGACTCCCATCTACCCCTCTCTTCATCCACCCACTCCTCTGTCTCCATTCAGAAAGGAGCCTGCCTCCCACAGTCTCAAACATAGCAAGGCACATCAAGTTGAGGTAGGACCGAGCTCCTCCCCCTAGAGCTTGTTCTTTTAAAATCCGCTTCTGTGGTAAGAAATAAACCCTCCGTTGTAGTAGAAGGCCAGTGCAGGACTGTGAATCTTGCTGGCTCAGCACTAACATAGACAACCGATGAAGTGCCCAACTGCAGTTAGCGTATCGCGAGATGGCAAGTCAGGGGGATCCGCCCCAGACTTTTGTGGAATATTTTCATCCACCTGGGTGGATGGGAAGGGGTGGCCAGGGCCAGGAGGACTGGAAGAACTCACATCATGCGTACCGTGGTGGGAGTACCCCTTGGGTTTAGGCAAAACTCAGGGTGGTGCTGGGCGTCTGGAATCGGATGTGGAGGTATGAGAATCAGGAGTTGAGGACAGCCTGGGTCACACCCCACCCTTTCTCAAAATAAATTAAGAAATGTAAAAAACCCACAATGGGAGGAAAAGTCACTTTGTGTTCTTCATATTGGAACTGGGCCTGTGCTTTCAAAAGCTTGATATCTATAACCGTTTACTTAATGTGCTTCTAGAAATGGCAACCATCTGGAAACAGACACCTGAGACCCCGAGCAGGAGACATTGCTGGCTGCAGTCAAAGCTTTATGAAACCAGAGGTGAAAAGCAGCGGTATCGATGATCTGTCCACAGAACAAAAGTTCTTGCTTCTAGCTCACGCTGCAGTGGAGCGGGAGCTGCTCATTCTTCAGCAGGGATGAGCAGACACCTTGCAGAACAATAGTAGTTCCTATTTCCTGCTTCGAGAGCATGTCGTTTCCTCAGTCCTCCAACACTGCCATCTAAATTTCATGGAGGAGAGAGCGGAGACCTAGGAGGTCAGGACGCTTGTCTGAGTGGTCCACATTGACATCCCACAAAGGAGAAGCTGTTACTGGACCCGGTCCATCTTTGGAGTCCATGTGCTTTCATTGGGTGGCTAGGGCACTCATCCTTAGTACTGCCTCTTTCGGGAAGCTGAAGCCAGAAAGAAGGTGAGGAAAGCCGGAGCACAGGACAGGAAAGGACGTGACTCTGGGGGCTGCAGTGTATAAAGCTGGGGTCAGGCAAGTCCACAGTGAGGTGGTAGCTAGCTAGAGGCATTTCTACTGGGCTTGGGAATTTAATCTATTAGAGTAATTGAAAGGCCGGGGGAGTATTTGTCTCAGACAAAAGGAACAATGAAAAGAAATTTTGTATTCCAAACTGTGGACTAATTCCCTTCTAAAGCTGAGTCTGTTGTTTAATAGGATAATAAGAGTGATATTCATTATGCATCGGACTTGTTCTAGTACTAAGAATTCTTCTCAAGAGTTCTGATGACATGGGTGATGTCCTAGTAGACAGATTTGCCCAACTTTGCTCAGAGGTCATAGACACACTGAGGCTGTATGGCAGTCCAAGGAGGTACGCTTTATTACCAAGAGGTGTCTGGGTCGCTGTGGACGTTGTGTCTATAAACAGGAGGCTAGACTGTATTTTTGTTGGCAATAGATAAGAAGATGTTTTTTAAAAAAGGAATTCTTCACAAGAGCTAGGAATATAGTTCCTCAGTAGACAGCTTGCCTAACATGTGAAAGGCCCTGTGTTCAATTCTCAGCACCAAGGAGGGAAGAAGAAAATTCATAAGCTAGTTTTGAATTCAGAGCAGGTCTACAGTGTTAGTATTTAAACAAACATTTCTTATAGTATATATTAATCGTATGTAATAATGGGTTCAGTGATTTGAGTGAAAAATGTCCCCCATTAGTGCATGCATCTGAACATGCGGTCCCCAACTGGTGTCAAATTCAAAGAGATTATGGTTCCTTTAGGAGGTGTAGCCTTGCTGGAGGAAGTACAAAACTGGGGGTGGGATTTGAGCTTTTATAGCATTTCCATACTTCCTGTCACTGTTCTCTGCTTCCTGATTGTGGAAGAAATGTGATCTCTCTGCTTCCTGACTCTGCAAGGCCAGCTTTAAGCTCCCACTACATGCTTTTCCTGCATTGATATACCTTTGGAACTATGCCTTTGGAACTATACACTAAATTAAACCCTTCCCTCCTCTAAGTTGTTTCCTGTTATGGCATTTTATTACAACAACAAAAAAGTGGCTAATACAGTGGACTTCCTTCCAGCATCCCCTTATTAATACAGTGGACTTCCTTCCAGCATCGGCCTCCTAATACAGTGGGCTTCCTTCCCCTTCCTCATACAGTGGGCTTCCTTCCAGCATCCCCTCCTAATACAGTGGACTTCCTTCCCCTTCCTAACACAGTGGGCTTCCGTCCAGCATCCCCTTCCTCATATAGTGGGCTTCCTTCCCCTTCCTAATAGAGTGGACTTCCTTCCAGCATCCCCTTCCTAATAGAGTGGACTTCCTTCCAGCATCCCCTTCCTAATAGAGTGGACTTCCTTCCAGCATCTCCTCCTAATACAGTGGGCTTCCTTCCCCTTCCTAATACAGTGGTCTTCCTTCCAGCATCCGCCTCCTCATACAGTGGGCTTCCTTCCCCTTCCTAATACAGTGGACTTCCTTCCAGCATCTGCTTCCTAATACAGTGGACTTCCAGCATCCCCTTCCTAATACAGTGGGCTTCCTTCCCCTTCCTAATACAGTGGACTTCCTTCCAGCATCCGCTTCCTAATACAGTGGACTTCCTTCCAGCATCCCCTTCCTAATACAGTGGACTTCCTTACAGCATCCCCTTCCTAATATAGTGGGCTTCCTTTCAGCAGCCTCTTCCTATAACCTTTGTTACCTCTCTCATAATTTATCTTCCCTTCTACTATGATGTAGTTTTTTTGTGTGATCCAGTGGGTTTTATTAGTCTTGCTTCCAGGAACATGGGTACCCTAACCAGAGCTACAGCACTGGAGACAATGTCTCCCCACTGTACATCAACGGTTGACTATAATAAATCCTCAAGGCCCAGTGAGCCCCTCCCCTTTCTGTGAGTAGGTGCTGATGTGCTCAATCTTGTGTACATCTTATCCGGTCATCACAGCTATTGTGAAGTCAAGAGTACAAGGGCCGTGTCACGCCTGCAAGTCAGCATTCCATATCTCCCCCCGACAATGCCAGTATGTTTCTCAAGACCCGGCTGGTTGCAAATTCACAACCCTCTTGCCTCAGCTTCCTGACGGTATTGATGTTTCATTTGTACACTTACAGAGGTTGCATGTTATGAGACTTAACATGAGTGCTACTAGGCTAGCAAAGCTATCTTTGTTTTTTGTTTGTTTACTTTGGTACAGAATCTTTCCTGGAATTTGCTATGTAGCCTAGACTCACCTGAACTTGACATTCTCCTGCCTCAGCTTTCCAAGTGCCAGTGTTTCTTTTCGGTTGCACACTTAGAGAACCCAACAGTTGTGGAAGTAAAACTGAGTGTCACTAAGCCGACACATAGTACATTTTTTTAATTTATTTTTTAGATAGGCTCACTCCTTGAACTTGTTCAGCTCAGGCTAGCTTTTAATGCGCCATTCTCCTGCCTCAGCCCTCTGAGTGCAGGAACCATCAGTGGGTAACACCTTTAAGGCAAGAGATCTGTGAAAATCTAAAGCTTATAATTTCTTCATTGTATCTTGCCATCTTATAGAAAATTGGGCACCTTGCCTTGCCCAGAGAATATAACCATAAGCAGAGACTAAGCTTTCGTAGTGTATGGTAGGGGTGACCAGTTGAATGAGGGGTACAAGGGAGGGTACACAGCAGTGGGATGTGCTGGAGTCGGGTTTACACAGGAGAAGTCCACAACCATTTCTGATGTTGATTATGGTGGCATCTTAGTCTGCTCTGGAAGCAGGAGGCTGGTCCCGAGGAAAAGAACATTTCTCTCTGCTGATAAGTCTGGAATCTTGCCCCCGTTTTCATGTCTGTTGTGTTTCATTCCCAGCCTCTAGTGTGTTGGCCAGCACATAGTAGGGCAGAAACTAGTATATAAAATGAAGTCTGGAGCTCTTCATTTTTAATTTTTTTTCAGTTCTAAAATTCTGTTTGAGTCCTAGTTAGTAACCATAGTTTCTTTAAATACTGTGTCAATCTCATTTACAAGGTTGTCATAAGAATTAACCAGCATGATGTTTGGCAAGGTACAGAGATACAGAAGCAATAGCAAGACTACATCTGTTTTCAAATGGTTGTGATAATTTTCAAAGATCAAATTCCACAAGTGTGCCAGAGAGCAGAGAGAAAACAGAAAGTACGAAGCCTGTTCAGGACCTGTGCACAATTTCATGGTGCTGATCTTGGCAACCGAGTTGAAAAGTCTGATATCTTGCAAGAAACAGAGGTCCTCCAGAAAACATACCGTGGCCACAGTGTCACGACAGTCCTAGTAGTAATTTTTATTGATCAAAGGTCATGAACGGGCCAGGCACTACAGAGAGAATAGAAATGAGCCAGCCAGTCCAGGGTCTGAACCTAATTTTGTGGTGCTGCCTTAGAGACAAGCCTGCCAATGTTTGAGTGGCTGATACCATTCATCACATGCAGGAAAGACTCCAACTGACATCAGTGCAGGAGTGGCTGGAGACAGGGAGCTCCCCAAAAGCCGTAGTACTGGAAAGTGTGCATTGCCTTTCGTCTTTGTGGTTTGGAAAGCTGGCTGCCCACGCGTGGCTTCTGACATGGAAACCAAGTTCTTTGTGTTCCAGACCTAGTAATTTGCCGCGTGAGGGTCAGCCACGTATCTTGGTTCTCAGTTCACTCATTCTGGAAAAGTTGATAGTGTTATCAGCACCCTCGGTTCATTGCGGTGATTCATAATGAATGACTGTAGGATAATCTAGGAAAGGTCAGTATCCATGGAAACTGTGTACACACTTCGTATTTTCCAAGTCTGTTGAAAAATGAAAATAAATCAGGAGTTCATTCTTAACTGGAATGTTTCACTGGAACTTGGACTATGTAATTCTACATACGCTTCCTCTCCTGAAGTCTTAGCAACAAAAGGAAGAGAAGATGATGGGAATCCAGTTTCGGCACCAGAAACCAGATGCTTGGCAGTTGTAAAGTCCTCTGAACATGAGGTATTTCCTTCAGTTACAAGCAGGAACCACCTCTGAAGCATGACTGTACTCTCCAGATTTCTACCAACACTCCAGAGTGAGTACAAGCTGTAATTTACCCTTTATGTCCACTCAATGAAGCATCAAAGAAGAAATTCTGCTATATTGGAAAAATACCTAAGTCAGTGCTTGGTATCACTTTTGGCTTCTTTTCCTTTATTCACCTCCTCATTCATTTATCCATTCATTAATACATTTATTCACATTTATTCATTGCTAAATTGCAGGTGCTGAGCTAGGGAGATGCAAGGCACTGCTCCAATGTTTTTAATCTATCTCTTATTGATATTTATGTTTTTGGTTTTGTGAGCCTAGCCTTAAATGACGGAGCCATCTCTCCAGCCCTCTTTATGACTGTTTAACTTCAGTCAGTAATCTATGAAGGTTTATAATGGCTCATTTCAATCTTTCTGTTAATGTGTGAGGTTCTCTACATCTCTGAAGAAATTTATTGTCACTCAGAGCTCCTTATGAATTAAAAAGGCTTTAAAATCTCACATTCCTGGAATAAGTACAACTATATGTTCAAATTTAAAAAGATGAAGCATTACCACAGAATCATGGACCTTGCTAGAGCCTCTGCATATTGCAAAGAGAAGAATCTCTGTCATTTAAACAAAAGATGTGGGATTCTACCAACTCTCTCAAATATTTACATGTGTGAATCATGAGTGTTTCTCAGGCTAAGCATTTAGGACATCTCAGGGAGGATAGTCTCTCAGTTAATAACTGGCTTCAGAAAATAAAAATAACAGCTCAGCTGCCAAGCATGTACCAAGCACTGGCTTTGACTCTTGGCACTGTAGGAACTGGGCATAGCATGCATGCATGCCTGTATTCCCAGCACCCAGTAGGCAGAGGCAGAAAGATTAGAAGTGCAGGTGATTCAGGGCTATGTAAGACCCTACCAGAAAGTTGGTGGCAGTGAAACACTGGCTTTGTCTCTGAGCAAAGCCACAGCTTCATGTGCTGAGTGAGCTGGAGACTCACACACTGTCACTGTGCAGACAGAGGTCGCTCAACTTTCTTGGCTCTACTTTTCTTGCATTGGTTTTACTTTGAGCATGATCGTCCCTCGTGGTGAAGTGCTAACCATCAGTAATTCCCCATTATGTCCTATTTTCCCCGCGTTCTAGGTGGAATTTAAATCTTCAGTTTTAAGCAAAAATATAAAAGTGAATTTTATTGATGCTTGTTTGTGTGCTTTGGGTCACATGCCTGTCCTTTGGTCTGGTTTAGTCTCACCCAAATCACATACTTCAAGACTGTGGAGAGGGAAAAACCAAACCATTACTCGGGAGAGACTGAATACTGATGTCTGGTACATCAGTGAGCAACGGCTAGTGTCTGGTGAGGCCCTCGCATCACAGTGGAACTGTTCACGGGATTCCTTGATGTGGACATCAGATTGAGTCTATAAGGCAGAATTCTGTCCACCTTGTAAGGAATGAGGAATGTTTTTCCAGTGTGTGGTACTGATGGACTATTGGTCCCTGGGTATCTTCTTAAGGAAGTGGCATTGGGAAGCTGCCTACATCATGTTAGAAATCATGTTCCAAAGTTAAACCCTGTATCCGTATTAGTCACTTTTCCTATATCTGTGGTAAAATACCCAATAAAAGCAACTTAAGGGAGAAAGGATTTGTTTTGGTTCCCAACTTGAGGAAACGGTCCATCATGGCAGGGAAGGTATGGGGCAGCGGGAGCTTGAGTTGGCTGGTCACATTGCACCCACAGTCAAGAAGCAGAGAGTGATGAGGAATGTACGTGCTCACTTTCTCCGTTTTATCCAGCCCAGGACCCCAGCCCATGGAGTGGTGCCACCCACAGTTGAAGCAGGTATTCCTGCTGCAGGGAATCTAGACAGTCCCTCACAGGTATGCCCAGACGCTTGTTGGCAAGATGAGTCTAGATCCTGTCAAATTGACCATCAGTACTGTTCATCATAACAGCCATTTGGGTAGTTCTCCTTAACCTAATGACTTTCTAAGTGTTCAAAGATGTTCAGCATCTGCCAATGGATTCATGAAGAACTTTACATCATATCAATCAGAACAGAAAGAACTTTATAAACACAGCTTTCCATAAGGATGTTAGCCTGGAATTCGTCACTTAAGAATTTACATGGAAATATTCAATGAATTTTTATTACATGTCTGACAAACTTTCTGCATGGGTTCTTGTGTTCCTAAAAATTAATACTTTTAACCTACTTACAACATCATTCAAGACTTAAAAAGTCCTAATTTATAGTTAATTTAACACCTCTTTCTAGGGGTGGGGGATGGAAGAGTCCTCTTTTTCAGCAAGCAATGTACATTAAAGAAGAAAACCCAGGAAGACTTGAATAGAATATATGGTGCAAACAAATATCCCACACATTTAACACAGAAATAGTTACAATGTGATTAACACAATTCAACTTTACATTTAAGGTTTACATTTATAGGCTTGTATTGGATTCCTTCTTCGGAACAAATCATAAAATCTCTGGAACAAAACTTGCGATATCAGAAACATTTATGATATTTGGATGTATTCAGCAACAATGTCCAGGGCCTAGAGGAATGGCTCAGCAGTTCAAAGTGTACTCCTCTTCCAGAAGATTCAAGTTTGGACCCCAGCACCCACATGGGGTGGCTTACAACTGCCTGAAACTCCGGCTCCAAATACAGCATCATCTTGTGACCTCCGTAGGCATGGCACTCACATGCATAAACTCACCCACATATACATAATTTTAAAATTTTTTAAAAGTCTGATAATTTTTGAATTCAAGAAATAAGAACCTCAGAAAATTTTTTTAAAAACATCATTACTAATCAGAAGATTCAGTTTTAGCAAAGGAATGATGAATAGGCAAACATCTTTTGTTCCCCTGGACGCTAATCTAGAATCTAATCTTTGAAGAAGCCTGAGCAATCTCATACATAAACTCCTTAAAAGAAAGAAATCTACAACTGACTCAATTCCTGATGGATTAGGGGACTTTATGGATGAGAATTCTGACTGACTAGAAAATAAAAATTATATCTTCCTGAAAAAGTTGAGTTTCAATCTCTGAGGCTTCCTTCGGAAGCTTTTACACTGACACCATGTGATCAGGCTTCTGCCTCAGTCTCTGTAATTTCTTCAAGGGACGCCTGAAAGGGGGTGGCTGGCTGAAGGTTGCTGCTACCAGGAGTGACTACTGGGCAGGATTCCTCCGTTTTCAGCTTCTGCCCCTTTCGGGTGGTTTGAAGTTATACAATTTATGATGTTTGTAACATAACTTTGTAATGCCAAAGACCTTTTAAAATCTGGACTATGAAGCTTTCCAACAAATAATCGAGTGTCATGTGTGATGAATAAGTTTTGGTCAGTGAAAGCAAGGGCTAAAATGGTGAGGTCGGGCACACAGAAGAAGGTAAAAGAGAGCTTGCCTCTGGGATGAGGCAGCTACGCAGGTCAGATAAAGGAAGGACTGGCTCTGGGAAAAACAACAAAGCCAGCCTCACAGGCTTCAGCTGGCTCTTGCCCTGGCCAGCTTCCCACCTTTATACTTAGCTATTTAATGTCATTTAAAAATTTGGTGTCAGGATGTTTTTTTGTGTGTGTGTGTGTATGTGTGTGTTCATGTGTGGTGTTTCTAGAATGTTGGATAGTTGAATTACTAAGTATTCTGTGTGAGCCATATTGTGCCCTGCTCTGGACTGTCAGGATGCCAAGAGGGAGCCTGTGCCACATTTCTGGATTGGCTTCTTGTACTCAGCAGCACAGTTTAGGGTTTCTTAGCACTTCCATGGCTCAATAGCCCTTTTGCTTATTGCTGAATAATGCACCACTATGTGGATAGACCATTGTTTTTCTATCCATTCACCAACGAGAAGACATCTTGGTTTCTTTGAGTTTATGGAGCACTTGTTTCCAGCTCATTTGGGTCAGTCTTAAGGAGTTAGACTGATAGGTTATGGTGAAAATGTATTTAGTTTTGCAAGAATTCTTAAACTAGAGGGGCACTATCGTGTGTGTGTGTGCGTGTGTGTGTATGTGTGTGTGTGATGTATGTGTGAGTTTGGGTGTACATGTACCTTGGGCATGTGGATGTGTGTGTGTGTGCATGTGTGTGTGATGTATGTGTGTGTGACGTATGTGTGGGTGTGGGTGTGCATGAATCTTGGGCATGTGGATGTGTGTGTGTGTGTGTATGATGTATGTATGAGTGTGGGTGTGCATGTACCCTGGGCATGTATGTGTGTGTGATGTATGTGTGAATGTGATGTATGTGTGAGTGTGGATGTACATGTACCTTGGGCATGTGATGTGTGTGTGTGAGAGATGTATGTGTGTGTGTGACATATGTGTGAGTGTGGATGTACATGTACCTGGGGCATGTGATGTGTGTGTGACATATGTGTGAGTGTGAATGTACATGTACCTTGGGCATGTGATGTGTGTGTGTTTGTGTGTGTGATGTATGTGTGAGTGTGGTGTGCATGTACCCTGGGCATGTGCAGGTAAAGAACACCTTTTGCTAGTTGTCTCTCCCTTCCACCGTGGTTTCTGAGGGTAGAGCAGACATTAGGCTTTTGCAGCAAGCTTACCTACCCTGCTGAGTCAACTCTTTGGCCCTTCTCCACATTCTTGGCCACCCAAACAGTCATGGAGTGGGCCGTTAGACAAAGGTGGTTGTTTACCCACATAGAATTTGTGCCTCCTTTGCACTAGTGTATTCTGTAGTCGGGGTAATGTTGTAGATCAAAGGGTTTGTGACTAGATTGGAGTTAATGTTTCTCGTTTGGTAATATGCAAACACTTGTACCAAACACTAGAACACAGGGATGAAGGCTCTGTGTAGGCATCAGCTTGACTTCTCCACGTTCAATGAGTAGTGTGGTTGTTGTATTCAGCAATAGGTCCTTGTTGGCAGTTTGTGAAGAGCAACTTATTTTCTTGGCAACAGCCTGGGTTATTTGGAAATTCCCGTGGCCAACAACTCAATTAAATGTAACCGATTCCCAGCACAGGGAAGCTTCATTTGGTGACAAGAGCTACCCATTTGAGGATCCACCTCCACCATAATTTAGGAATTTTATTTAGATCACCTTCATATATGTATCTATTTTAGGAAGGTTTTGATATTTTTCTTTGTTCTATATGTTTAGTGTTTTGATTACTATGTGTCAAGAGAGAATTTTTTTTCTTGTTCAGTCTGTTTGATGTTCTCTATGCTTCTTGTACCTTGCTAGGAATCTCATTCTGTAGGTTAGGAAAATTTCCTTCTGGGCTTTTGCTGAAAATATGTCTGTGCCTTTGGTCTGGATTTCTTCTTATTTCTCTGTTCCTGGCATTCCTCGATTCTGACTTTTCAGAGTATCCCAAATTTCTTGGATGTTTTGTGATAGGATTTTTTTTTAATTTTGTACTTAAGATTTTATTTGACTGAGGCATCCAGTTCTCCTATTATGTCTTTGATATCTGAGATTTTTCTTCCATCTCTTGTGTTCTGTTGGTGAGGCTTGCATCTGAGGTTCCTGTTCAAGTTCCTTAATTTTTATTTCTGGATTTCCCTGTTTGAGTTTTCTTCATTCGTGTCCCATTTCCACTTTCAGGTCCTTTCAGGTCTTGAACTGGTTTTTTTTTTTTATTTCCTTCCACTTTTTGTCTGTTTTTATAGGTTTGTTTAAGGGGTTTATCCATTTCCTCTTTAAGGACCTCCATCATATTCACAAAGGCGATTTTAAAGTCTTTGCCTTGTGTTTCAGCTGCGTTGCAAGTCTCAGGGCCTACTGTGGAATGGTTGCTGAGCTCCAGTGAAGACATATTGCCCTGGTTGTTACTGACAGTGTTTTTTAGCCGATGCAAGACATCTGGGTTTGGGCAGATTGTAATTCTAGGTGCTGATATCTTTTCTTTGTTTGGTGATTGTTTTGTTCCTTGGTTCCTGTTGCCCTCCCTGCTTCTTAGGAGGGTGTGATGATTGTGTTGCCTTGGTTGGGAATTCTGGGATCCTGATAAATGTGACCCCTGGGTGTTCAGGGTAAAATGTTTACCTAGGACTTAGGAGATGATAGTTAGGAATGGGGTGGGCTGGGAGTGGGCCTGAGGAGGATCCTCAGAAGGGGAGAAGGCAGGATGTTCCACCAGGATCTGTGTAGCCCCCTGAAAATGGGGGAGAATGCTATAAAGAGAGGTCCTCGCTGACAGTCTACTGCAGAGCTGGACGTAAGACTGTGGGGTTGGATCTGGAGGAGCAGAAGGAGAGGTGAGGATGTACAGCCAGCCTATCAGCTTCTCTGGCAGGCTGGGCAGGCAGGTTCCCAGGGGACTGCAAGCAATGTTTATATGCACCAGCTTTCACAAAATACTACTTTCTACATGCTGAAAAATCTATATTCAGAGAAGTGAAAGGATACAAACCCCATAATAATTGATTGAATAAAATAACAACTAGATAGTAAAAACTGAGGTTTTCAGTTATTGAACATGCTGAAGAATATTAGCTAACAAATAAATAATAGCTTTATATAGTAAAGTTTTCTCTGTGTTTCTGGAAAAGGGAAATCATTTGAATATGGTCCTGAAGTGAGCACACCTGTATCAGTATGACCCAGATGAAGAAACGGAATAGTACTGGCTTTCCTCCCCTCTTAGCTCCCTCCCCAGTCACTAGCCTCTCTCCTCCAAAGTATCTGATAGCATGACTTATTCTGTCCATTGTGGAGACTTGGATAGATGGGGTCATATAGCTTGTATGTGAGCATGTATTCTTTGGTGCCTGCTTTCTTACATTCAGCATTAAGAACTGTTTATATTGCAATAGTAGTTTTTCAATTTCCATAGCTGAGATGATTGTCTTGTACCAATACTATAATTTAGCACACTATCAACAGACACATGGGCTATTTCTAGTTGTACTGTTGTGCTATGCACATTTAAAAACATCTTGCAATCATATATACCTATTTTCTTGAGCATACACCCAGAAATAGAATTTCCTTTCCACAGTGTGTACATGTGTTCAGTTCAGTGTAAGTAAACACAGTTCCCTCAAGTGGTTGGCACGTTTTATTTTTCTAACAGCAACATACTTGAGTTCCATCTGTTCCACGCATTTGTCAAGAGTTACGATTGCCTGTCACTCTGTTTCGATCTGGTGGGTATGTCATGGTGCCTCACTGTGGCTTTGATTTCCATTTGTCTTTTGTCTCATGAGTTTGTTGGTTGTTTGGACATCTTGTATTATAAAGTGCCTTGTTCATATAATTTGTGTCCAAATTTCTCTGTTTTTTTTGGTTTGGTTTTCTCTCTTTGACTATTTATTTATGACTGAGTGCATGGTGGACTTGGTGTGGCATGCGTGTGCTGCGACACACATGTGGAGGCCAGGAGACTATGTTTTGGAGTCAGCCTTCTCCTTCCGGTTTTATATGAAGCCTGGGGGTTGAACCCAAGTTGTCAGGCTTGTGCCGCTGGGTTTGCTTCCTGCGCCATCTCACCCATCTGGGTAGGAATTTTGTCTGCAACAGTTTTAATTGTGCTTTTATCTTTTACCACTGGCTTGCCTTCTACTTTGGCAGCCACCTTTCTCTCTCTCCTTTGAATCTTTCAGTCAATCTGTAGTCATGGGTTTATAACACTAGACGCTGTGATAAGGAGGAAGATGTAAGGCAGGGTGAATTCTATTTCTGGGTGTATGCTCAAGAAAATAGGTGTATATGATTGCAAGATGTTTGTAAATGTGCATAGCATGACAGTCCAACCAGAAATAGCCCATGTGTCTGCCGACAGTGTGATAAATTATAGTATTGGTACAAGACAATCCTCTCAGCTATGGAAATTGAAAAACTACTATCGCAGCATAGACCGTTCTTAATTATTTTTCTCTGCTTGAGTCCCCCTGTGTGGATAAGACTGGTACTGACTCAAAGGGTTACTGTAAGCATTACACAAGGTAGGTAGTCTACCAGGGTACTCTGGATGAAGCTATATATTTAGTAAGTACATCCTCAGTGGTAGTTACTATAGTAGAAAGGTGGGAAGATCTAAGGAGTTATAGAAAGATCCATCAATGCAGATGTGTTCTGTATTTGCCTGTGGAGTAAGCTCTGATACACAGCTGAAGAGTTCTCCTGCTTCAGAATTTTCTACACCATCTCTACGTTTCATATCTGCATACGTTCCTTTGGATTTGATCATGGTTTTTCGTCATCCGTCAATCACAGATTAGCCAGGGAGTTTCAGGTGCTGGTAGACATCAGAGGCTGCGATCGGAGGTCGGGGAGGCTAGGACAGAGCGAGGCAACAATGGCAGGTGCAAGCAGCAGGAAGCTTGCATCAACATGATCCAGAGAAGAGGAGGATATTGGTGAGAGACTGCTACATACTGAGAGCTTCCGTTCCTGGAAGGACTTAGAGGAAATGAAGACCTCGTGGACTGCATCCTGGGAGTCAAGACACTGAGTGATGTCTAGGGGACATCTGGCTTCGTTAGTGGAGCAGACTCAGCCTCAGGCTGACTGAGCATTCTCACAGAGTAACCAACCATATGTTGTCACGGGGATGATATAAATCAGGAGGTTTCAAGGATGCCATCTAAATGGATTGCTGGGCCTTTACATTGGGAGTTTAGCTGGTACAGAGACAAAGATTTGAGTCAGATGTTAACAAGTCAGCTCTGCTGTTTAAGATGTGCTTTATTTTGTCAGTTATCTAATTACTCTTAACCTTGACCTTTTTTATACGTTGAGAAGGAACATAGTAAATGTCATAGAAGTCTTTTGGGAGGAAAGGAGAAGAAGACGGCAAACACCTGAAAGCAGCTGGCCCAGGATCCCAACAAATGATCCTTTCTCTACCTATTATTGGTCATTCATGTATTAGGGACAAATGTTTCTAGTGCTCTTTCAATGCAGGAAATCTTTTCACTCACAAAAGGCAAAGTGTTACGCACTGAGTGGGTGGAGAAAGTATAAGAACAAAGGAAGGAAAAATAATGTTGACCATTAGATCTGGGTGGGGATCCAGTTTATATGTTCTCAGGTATATTGTGGTAGTGTTTAGGTGACTAGGAAGGGTAGGTGTCCTACCTAACTCTTCCTTGTTGGGAGTTGAAGAAGCCTTGAGTGAGTGTGTAAAGAGCGGATGAAATGAGTGTGTAGTTGTTTGACACAGGTACAACCAGGTCAGGAAACCAATCAATGCCTCAGACTGAAGGAAATGGCAAAGTCTTCATCCTGAGGTGAGGCTCAGGGGGATGGCAAAGCCTTCCCCTGGTGTGAGAAGGAATGTTGGTAGTGTGTGCAAATACTCGTGCTCGTGAATGGCTGGTGGATTGACTGGTGTGTACAAAGACCAGCAGCTGTAGCTTTCTTCAACCAGATGTGTACAGCTTGAGACTCCTGGCCACAGAGACCTCCTCCTGAGACCCCTCCCTGAACTGGGCTGTGCCTAATAAACATGCTGAGAGCCCAGGCTATACACAGCCCGCCCCACCCCAGCTCTTTTGTATGTGTGCCTCTGTATTAGTCTTTTATCATTCCCTCGCTGTCCCGGTCAGGCCCCCAGAACTAAGCAGTGGAAGACATGGGACTTCCTCATGTCTCATTTCTGTTATTCTGTGATCATGCGCCATGGAATATTCAATCATGCATATGGTTTCTTGATGATTAACCATCTTCCTCACTAGACCGTGAGCTCCATGAGGGCAGCAAACTGGTTGTCTTCAGTGTGTTCACAGCAGGAGCTGGGAGACACCGAGTGAGTGCCGGGATCAGAAGAAAGCAAGATAAAAGGGAAGTGTCAAGATTATTACAAATCATCTTTTTTATTGTCTTGGGTTATGAGAGGCACCCAAATCTTCTCAGTGTTAAGATTCAGCTGAGAGGCTTAGAGCTTTATGAACTGTGTTCATATCTATCCCTCAGCCTCTTGAACACAGGTGTCCACCCTGTATAAGGTTGAATAATGGAATGTAGAGGTTACAAAATAATTTTGTCAACAGTAAAAGGTGTTTGAACATACAACAATCTCAAACCAATTCAAAATCATATGTGCGGTGAATTAGAGGTGTTCCTGATGTCATGTGACTTTACTGAGCCTTGGCTCAGAACATACACCGTGTGCACTTTGGACCATGACTGCCACCATGGCACAGCTGAGTTGCACTGCCTGAAACATCTTGGCTTAGATTCAGGACTGTGGGATGTTATAATCTTCAGTGCTTTTACTATACATACAATGTTTTCTCCACATATAGAAACAGTGATTTAATTATGGAAATCAGAATTTTAGTATTTTCCTACCATCATTCCTCATCATGCATGAATCAAATTATGGTAAACCTACATTGTATTGAGTTAGAATGTTTGCTTTTAAAGATCACTATTTGAGTCAGTTATTTTAAGATAAAAAACCCAAAACAAAAACCAAACCAACTAACTAAATAAACAAACCAAAAGTCATATACACCCATCCAATGAATTTTTGCTTTAGGGCTGAATTCTAATATGGTCCTAAGCACATCCCTACTGAACACTGATATATAGTGTGTTTAATATGGTCCTAATCACATCTCTACTGAACACTGATGTATAGTGTTTTTAATATGGTCCTAAGCACATCTCTACTGAACACTGATATAAAGTGATGTTTTACTTATTGATGATTTTCAAATCAAAATGTTGTTGTGGGATATCCACCAGAGAAGATTGCTTGGACACATATTTAAGCCAATAGTAAGTCTTTATCAGATTTCTGGTAACTAATCTGGGTGTTTGCAATCCCTGTGTAGTTCCAAGCCTCTCTCAGGGTGAGCTTTTGATCACAAAACTGGATCAACATAAGACAGCTAATAACAGTTAGCCAGAAACAGAACTACAGAAGCCAAAAAGCAAGATTACTACATTTAAAGACTTTCCCAGAACTATGGACTTTGATGGATTAGGTCTTTGTTTTTGTTTTGGCATGTGGTGTTGTCTATGTGCTGTTTATAGCCTGAATGGTATTCCTATCATGCAGTCAGTTGTGCTAAGGTCTGGGGCCCTACTAAGATCTGGGGGCCTGTTACAATATCAGTCAACTCTGGACAACATTGGAGATTCTCATGTTCTATATAACATCAAATATTCAGGCAAAATTTAATCTTTATATAAAAATCATATACACTCTGGTAGCTTGAATGAGAATGACCCCCGTAGGCTAATGTATTTGAATGCTTGGTCATTAGGGTGTAGTACTACTTGAGGGGGTTTTGGCGGTGTGACCTCGTTGGAGTAGAATGGCCTTGTTGGAGAAAGTATGCTACTGGGGTTGAGGTTTAGGTTTTCAAAAGCCCAAGCCAGTATCAATGTCTCTCTTCATGCTGCCTGGAGATCCAGACATAGAACTCTCAACTACTTCTCCAGAGCCATGTCTCCCTGTGTGCTGACATGTTCCCCACCATGTTGAAAATGGACTAAAGCTCCAAAACTATAAGCAAGCCCCAATTAATGATTTCTTTGTTAAGAGTTGCTGTGGTCATGGTGTCTCCTCACTGCAATAGAACATTGACTAAGACACATAGCCATTTCATTAGTAAGCAAGTTTGCTTTTTGTAAAATAAATGACAACATTATATGTATGCCGAAGATTGTTTTAAGATTAATTTCCTCATGATTTATTTCTAGTGAATGCTTGGTTTGTGTGAATATTTTTATATAACTATACACTTAAGATACACATTTTAGGGTTAAATGGGGATCATGAGCAATAGTTTAGGGAATGCAGATTTATACCCTGGGCTTTATTTCCTTCTAGAAACTTTGGATATGCTTATAAAATGCCAGTTGGTCACAGCAGATTTCATATAATGTCTAGGAGGCAGCACATACTTTATAGAACATAGATTACCTATACCTTCATAATTTTAGAAAGTTATAATATTTAAAAAATTTTGCATTTTCTTCCCCCCTGCTTTTTATATTACATATGTTTGAGCCCATAAAATTATTTTCCTCGGATTGGAATATCCTTGGGAATGTTGGATATTATATTAATGAAATATTTAATTTAAAACTCTTGAGAAATGTAAAACTTACTGGATCATGAAAATGCTCCCCTGCCCATCAGCACCCAAGTTAGGTGGAAGAGCTGGCCTTGAGGGCCCAAGAGTAGGAGAGCTGGCCCTGCACCTTGCCTGGGTGATGCAATAGAGCCAGCTCTGTTGGCAGAGGTGTGGGTGAACCAGTTTCGAAGCAGTGAACAAGGGAGAGATGTTCTCATTACCAACCTGTCTTGAGGTGGCATGGGCGGGGGTGATGGGTGGGGGAGGAAGGGAGTTGCCCTCCTTCCCTCCCACCCATGAACACCTGAGGCAGGTAGGAGAGCTGGCTTTGTGGTCATAAGAGCAGGACAGCTGTCCCTGACCCCCACCAGCTGCAACACTTGGGAGAGCAGGCCCTGCGCCTCATCTGGGCAACACAATAGAGCGAGCCCTATAGGTGGAGGTATAGGTGAACCAGCCCTGAAGCTGTAAGTGTGGGATGTGGCGGCGTGGGTAGAGGAGAGATGCCCCACCCCCTTACCTCTTGCCCTTTACCCCTTGCAATAGAGGAGAGAGCTGACCTCTCTCTTACCAGCTACAGCATTCAGGAAAGCTGGCCCTGCTCCTTACCTAGGCAACACAGCAGAGTTGGCACTGTTGTTGGAGGTGTAGGTGGTCCAGCCCCGATGTTGTGATTTGGGGGAGGCTGTCCCCATTACTCAGCTGACATGTGGTGGCATGGAGGCAGAGGATAGATGCCCTTCCCCCTCCCCATGCCCACTGATTCATCAGACAGGTGGAGGAGTTGGCCCTGGGGTCATAGGAGCAGGGGGGCTGTCCTTGTTCCTTATCAGCTGCAGCTCTCAGGAGAGTGGCCGCTGTACCTGTCTGGGCAACACAGCTGAGCTGGCCCTGATTGTTTAGGTGTGGGAGAGTCAACCCTGAGGGTGTGAAGTCAAGAGAACTGGCCCTGCCCCTACTCATTGCTGGGCAGTGCTGGAGAGCTCACCCTGGTGTTAATGACAGGGGAGAACTGGTGGACTGATCAACCCTACAGTTACCCAGGCCCAGAACTGGCCTGCCCAAACATCCACCCATCTATGTCTGCTGGAATACTTGGAGGGGTCTGACTCACAGACACAAAGCTGCAGAATCTCCATGACACAGGGCAACAATAGGATATCCAAGAAAAGTCCTAATGAGGGCCCAGCACTGACAGTGTAGCAGAAACCAGAGGCCTAGAACCAGACCAATGGACTCTTTGCAATGAACATTTGCAAGTAAAGAGCTGTGGGCAAAGGGGTTTACTGAGCGACTCATTGTGTAACACTGAGGGTTCCATGATGAGACTTTTTTCTTTTTTTATCTTTTAAATTTTATTTTATTTTGAAGGGGGTAGTTTCAGGGTCAGAAGGTACAGGAATGAAGTTAAGTTGCATGATGTGAAAGACACAGAATAAATAAAAAGAACATTAAAAAAGAAAATGTAAAACATTAGAATATATATCCACCAACCAGCCTACAGTCTACAATTCCAGAGAACACAATGAAGAGGACCATAAGAGAGTCATACATGGAACTGCATAAGAAGGAATAAAAGACAAGATCTCCTGAGTAAATTGCAAGCATGGGTGTCACAGAAGAAGGTAGAGGGGGAGAGATGAGGAAGGGAGGAGAGTGGACAAAAATGTATAGCTCAATAAAAACAATAAAAAA
>LOJH01004645.1:19104-45897 GCA_001685095.1 Ellobius talpinus | reverse complement strand
TTATTAACCAATGAAAGTAACACATAGACAGATGACCCTCCTCCATCAGTGCAGAGTCCCCTGATTGACAAAGCATGGGTTTAAGATCATTCCCAGTTCTTTCTGTAAGTTTAGAAGTCCTGCCCTGCTCTTACCAAGAGTGCTAAGGCCTAAAGACAAACCCATCCTGTTGAGTTACCTTATGCAGCTCATAACTCCTCTGAGAAAGCCAGCCACTATCACCACACCAGCTGAAACCCAGCCCAGAACAAGAAAGCAGGCCTGGATCCCTAGCACCAACCAGGGCTGGGGACTCTGTTGAAGAAGGACACTGAGGTCTAGACTAGATCCATGAGGGTTCTGGGTTCCTTCTCAAAATTCTCTTAAGTCCCATATGGCACCCAAGGCCCTCTAGGGTTTATGGAGATGTTTACAAAAGGCTCCTGAGTCACCATAGGCTTCTGCCCATATTTATCCCTTTCCTGTAGCTCACAGACCCTCTGTTCCACTCTTGAGATTAAAGAGACCACCATCGGTGCCCCACGGCTCAGACTCGGACTCAGAGCTGCTGTCCCTGGTCCAGGTAGGGGTGTAGTGAGGGGTGTTAACCCAGAGGACTGGAGCCTGGGTCTTCAGAATCTTCTGGGTCATTGATTTCAGGAGACTTTGATGCTGGCTGGCCAGAGGGCTTGTTCCAGGCTCCTTGAGCACAAGCTACTTTAGTGTGTTGTCTGTGGGTCTCAAGACGGTGACACCCAAAGGTGTGAAGGCTGGTAGCAGGCATCATGTGCTTCCTGTTGCTGGCACCAGATGGTGTCCCCACCTCCTCCTTTGCAGGTAGCCTCTAAGAGTGCCATGCCCTCTTCCTTACTGTGGTTAAGCCCAGGGCAATGAACCTTTTCAACTGATGTGTGTCCTTGTCACTGGTGGATGTGGTGATGTCAGGCTCCCCAGAACTCCCTACAGTGAATCACAGGGGACAGAGTCTCCTTGCACAAACACACTAGTCTTTCCCGTGAGGGCCAGGGTGCAGGCCACACTAACAGACACCTTATTCTGGGGACATGGGCTACTGTAGCCTGGTAGTTCAGGAGATGTCCCTAGGCTGCCCTGTTTATGCTTCAAAATTATAAGTGGCAAATTTAACATGACAGGAAAGAGATTTCTTGCTCTCATTTGCCTGCATTCTTTTGGCAAGACATGTACACGTGGTATCAACCTTATAAGATGTAGAATCACCATGGAAACATACTTCTATGTGTGCCTTTGAGGGTGTTTCCAGGAAGGTTTAACTAAGTGGGGAAGACCCACTCTAAATATGGGTGGCACTGTGCCTTGGGCTGGAATCCCAGATTAAATAAAAAGAAGAAAGTGAACTGAGCACACACCAACATGCAAGATAACATATGTCTGTATGTGCATGTAGAGACCTGGGGACAACTGTTGTTTTAAAGGCACTGTGCACCTTATTTTTTGAGACAGGGTCTCTCACTGGCCTGGAATCCACCAAGCAGGCTAGGCCAGCTGGCCAGTGATCCCTAAAAAGCCACCTGTCCCCACATCCCCAGAACTGGGACTAAGTGCACACTACAATGGCCAGTAGATCCTTATGTGCCCGGCAGGTACTGCACCAATAAGCCATTGCCCCAGCCCATAATTTGGCTTCCAAGGCCTCTCTTCAGCCTTTTGAATAGCCATAGGTGGTTGGTGAACAAGAAGAAACCAACTGGATATTTTCCATAACAGGCAAGTAGGTGCCCCAAAGAAGAGTTTCGTTGATAACATAGCCCAGAGGCCAAAGGTGACACATGAGCAGCCTTGTTGTCTGAGTCAATGGTTGGCTAGATGTTCTGGTTTCCTCTCTTTTGCTGTGGTAAAACACCTTGACGACAAGCAGTTTAACTGAGGAAGAGTTGATTCAGCTCACAAGTCCAGGTTACAGTCCACCAATGAGAGGAAGGCAGAGCAGTAACCTGAAGGACCAGTCAAGTTGCTTCCACACTCCAGAGCAGAGAAATAAACACGCGCAGACAGTCATTTGCTCTCAGACACTTTTCTCCTCTCCTACATTATTCAGGACTGCTGCCTAGGGAATGGTGCTGCTCACAGTGGGTTGTGACTTCCCACATCAATTAACAATCAGACAGCGCTCCACAGATGGGATGACAGGCTGTCTCCATCATCAACTCTCTTCCGAGGTGATTCTAAGTCATGGAAAGTTGACAATTAAAACTGACCAGCACGCCAGCCTTCACCCAGCAGAGCCTCAGCACCCCAGCCTTCACCCAGCAGAATCACAGTGCGCCAGCCTTCACCCAGCGGAGCCACAGCGCCAGCCTTCACCCAGCAGAGCCACAGCGCCAGCCTTCACCCAGTGGAGCCACAGCGCCAGCCTTCACCCAGCAGAGCCACAGCACCAGCCTTCACCCAGCAGAGCCAAACCGTACTAAGTAGCACCTAACTGTTCACACGATTAAGACAGTCATCTCAAGCTGATGGGTCACCTAGTTGTCTTTCTAGGCTGCCTGGTTTCCCCTTAACTTTCTAGGCTCTTCTTTAGCCTCTTTACAATGCTTTGGCCCACTCAGGCATCTCTCCAGCTGCTTTCTTTCCTTTCCTTCTTTCCTTTTAATGTTGTCTCAGTCTGTGTGCATATAGAATAAGATTGCATAGTGCGAGAGAGAACTGAGCTGCTTGTGATTTAAGGATGCAAATTGCTTTTTAATTTGGAAGAAAAAACTGCTTGGTCTTGAACCAGTCTTCCCTTTAGACATACAGCCAAGGCTGGTGAATTACTCTTCCTGCTACAGGGCATTGGTTAAAGACTCTCCGGAGCACCCTATAACTCTGGGAGTACTGTAATTGCCGTGCTAACTCCTAAATTTCCCTCTGGCCAGATCCAGGCAATCCATTCTCATTTAGCCAATCTGCTCAGGATTTACGATTTCCTTTTAGACTGACTTCAACCTTAAATTTTTCCTTTTCATAAAGTCCTTGATGTTCAAATACATTGGTGCCCTGGGGGGCCCCACCACCTGCCCTTGACATAAGCTCCTTCCTCTGCCTCTTGAAGGGAGAGATGATGGAGACCCCAGGACACTGAAACATCTGCCAGAGTAGTATTTATGCATACACATTATGTGTATATGTAGTCATCATTTGTATATCATATATGCTCACATATCACATATATAAGCCTGTATCATATAGAGAGACTGGGTCTCACTAGGTAGCCCTAGCTGGCCTGAAATCCCCTATGTAGACCAGGCTGACCTTAAACTCACAGAGATATTCCTACCTTGGCCTCCTGAGTACTTTGATTAAAGGCATTGACACCATGAAAGGTGTGTGTATGCATGTGTGTGCACACGCACACACACACACATTCAAATGCTGTATTTTACAAATGTCAAGAGTATATGTCTGGGGCTGGGTCTCATTTAGTGAACTGCTTCCCAGACAAGCAAAAGGCTCAGAGTTTAAGCCCCAGAACCCATGCTTCTTAAAATCCCCATGCTGGGGAAGCAAAGATATCCTTAAGCCCCAATGGCCAGCCAGCCCAGCCTACTTGGCATGTTACATCATTGTGCTTACCAGCTCTTGCTGTGTGACTTGTTCTGGGAAGATGTAAACAAATGTCTGTTCATCCCAGAGAGAGTACCAATTATAGGATTCTACCTAAGTCTAGTTTGATGAACAAATGTTTCCTGAGGTTGTTTACAAGAGTATGAATCAGGGGTCACTGTCAAGAGCAGGGTGACTCAAAGGCAGGTTCATCCCTGAAGCGCCCACTGCAGCATGGGCAATGACTCACAAAAGCTGCATCCCCAGAGCTCCCTGCCTGACCTGGGGCCAGCTCTGCCAGATGGAGAGTCTCCTCTCCCTATCGTTGTTACTGCTCATCTAACCTTAGGTGGGACCTCATGAATCCTGTACTTTTCAGGAGCTTGCTGAGCTTGTTTTGTTTACTTCCTGAGTGTTGTTTCTGCCCCCCACCATGCCCAAATAGGAAGGTTTCATTTAGAGGAAAGAGTTTCGATCCACATTGAATCACACAGAGTCTACCTGGCTCAACCCATGCTTGTGCCAACCACTAGAGAGAGAGAGAGAGAGACCCCCTCAGGTTTAGACAAGTTCCTTTTTGATTATCCTCAGGGATGCCATACCATGGGTTCTTTGAGGCCATGTGAATGAGTTCTTTTCATACTTGGAGCTGATGCCAAAGATGACCACACAGACTGTCGTGTTAGCAATGACAGCCGTAGGCATGTCCTATGGGGAGGGCTCACCCACAGGTCCTCCTACTGCCTGCCTGCCTCCCTTGTGCTGGCCCCTTTGTGTTCTTTGCTCTGGCCACAGCTCATTTGCCACACACATGCTTGCCCCATGGATGGGGAAACAGTCACCTGTGGGAGGGACCCACAGCCCCTCTTAAAAATTATCCCCATTCGGATTTTGCTGGCTTCATACAAAATGGGAAAAATTAATTTTCTCTCGTCCTTCACTTTTCCCTTCCGAAACCTCAGCTCATTAGCAGCTGCAGCATTTGCAAAAGCAGTGTTCCCTGCTCCAGAGTGCACCGCAGCATTCTGTCCTTGACTTGGTGTCTGCTCTTGTGTCACCTGGAAACCTTGGGACCCAGGATAAGATCCCTGAACATCTACAGCCTTTCCTTCTGTCTTCTCCACACGGTTCCTGCTAAGCTTGGGCAAGCCTTGCAATCAGTCCGGCCACGGCCAGGTCTGTGTGTGGCAGACGCTCACTGCTCCTCCACACCAGGGGTCCTCTGGAGGACACGGCTCTTTCCAAGCTTAAGCAGAGGGTGGTCAGTTGTCTTTTGAGATAACTTCCTTGGCTTCCATACTTCAGCCTCATGGATACATTTGAATTTCAAAGGACCCAAATCACTAAGAACTGTGAGTACTCAGGACTGAGCAAACATTTCCCCAAACTGCTCATGTGTAAGGCAGAGGCTTTGCACACGCGTGGCTCACACTGAGGGCCACCAGTGGAAGGACACCCGAGCTGTTGGAGCTTACTTGCTAACTAACCCCTCTGGTCCCTGTAGGGCCCAGGCCAGGGCTGGAACTCACAGTCAAGCAGCGTATTTGGGGACTGCTTAAACTTGCCCCTTGCCCCAAAGGGAGTGGTTTCTCTGCCTCCAGCCCAGATCTAACCCAGCTGTGCTTCCACCAGGGCTACTAGCCCTACTTGTTGGTGTTTTCTCGGCTCTATCACAATGTACACTCTCATAAACTCCCATCGATGTTTTATGTCCCTGGAGCAATATGGAGATGCGGGGCCTTTAGGAGGTGACTAAGTTAAAAGGGTTTAGTGAGGCTGGGAAAACATCTCAGTGGAGAGAGTTGACCGCCTAACATGCACGAAGCCCTGCTTTGATCCCCAGCTCAGTGTGGAGTTGCACACCTGCAATCCCAGCATTGGGAAGGCTGAGTAAGAAGGCTCAGAAGTTAAAAGTCATCCTTGATTATACAGTGAGTTCAAGGCCAGTCTGGGGTTCATGAAAAACCTGGTCTTAAAACAAAAAGAAGCAAAAAGAACCAGTAAAGAATGACGACAACAAAAACACCCAAAGGGATGAATGAGTCTTGAAAGAGGGAGCTCCTGGTCAGTCACTCTGGAAACAGGCAGTTGTGACATGAGGACACAACTCCCTTCCGCTTCCTGCCAGTTGATACAGTATGAACCTTCATCAGATGTGGGTCCTCAGTTTGGACCTCCCAGACTCTAGAACTATGAGCTATTAATAAAATCTCCTCTTTGTTATATACATCTCTCAGTCTCAGGCATTCTGTTAGAGCAACATAAAAAAGTGGAATGTTTTCCACAGACAAGGGAGAAAGATGTGGAGGAAGGGGTGTGGAGGAAGGGGTGCCCAGGAGGAGCAGAACACCTGCCGTTCTTTCCCTACACTGTCTGCTCTGGTCAGCTAACTCCCAGGGTCATGGTCAGGGAAAAAGACACAGGCATCAATGACAAAACATAGCTCTCACCTCAAAGGGAATGAGAGAGATGGTTTATACTGAAGTCAGGAACGCAGATTCAGCTTACCCAGAATTCCATGCTCCAGTGGTAACAATTTCATGAAGTTTTTACAGTAACAGAACAAATAGAGTCAATAAATCATGACACTTCAAATGCATGGTGGGAGTATCCTGTAAGTGGGTATAGTAAAGAGGGAGTCTCTCCTACAGAGTTCAGGTTCTGTCTAATGACCTACGAGTAGCTTTTGGTAGAATCTAGTGCTCTGTCAATACGTTCCAAAAGATTTCACATTAGACAGTAACAAAGATGTTAGGTCCAGTCTTACAGAGGGCTAAAGATAGTCCAAGACAATTGGCTCTGATCTGCTACATTTTAATCCCTCACAAGCAATAAGATTTTTTTTTAAAAAAAATGTTTTCCCTTTTTTTGAAAATAGATTTTTTTCTCAAATAATATAACCTGATTAGTTTCCTCTACTACTCCTCTAAGTTCCTCTTCACATCCTCATCACCCCCTTCCCCATCTCATTAGAAAATGAATAGGTTTCTAAGGGATAATGAATGATAAAATAAGATAAAGCAGAAACTACCACACCAGCATAGGGAAAAATAATAAAGAAACCAGTCAACCAGTCTCATAGAATCATTGCCATGGGCTTGCTTTTTGAGGTTTTTTTCCCCTTGAAAACTTCAATTCACACAATAATTTCCCCTCCAGGCACCCGATGGCAAGGATAGTGACACAGTACAGTGAGGGAGGAGCTTGCCTGCAAAAATATTTCCTCCTTTAGAGATGCTCCCTCCCCTGTCTCTCCTTCCTCAGCCATCAGGATGTGGCTGCAAGCTCCCTGCTCCTGGGGCAGGAAGAACAGGAGGAAGTAGGAGGAAGTGGGAAGCCCTTTGGCTGCTGTTGTAGTGTGGGTCCACCCCACCCCTGTTTACCATTCTCAGATCTGCTGACTCTTGTGATCTTCCAACAACTGACCAGAGACGCTGGAGATGCAGGATGGTTAGTCTTTATTGTCAACTTGATGGGATTTAGAGTCACCATGGAAACACATCTCTAGACAGGTCTACAAGGAAGTTTGTAGACTGAGTGAACTGAAGTGGGAAACCCTACTCTAAATGTGGACAGCACCATCCAATGGTCTGGGGTCCTGGACTGAAGAAAAAGAAGAAAAAGCTGAGCGCTTCCTGACTGTGGTAAAAACAAGCAGCTGCCTCCTGCTCCTACTGCCAGGCCTTTCCCCCACGGGCTGTACTCTTGTGGTGTGAGCCGAAACAACCCTTTCTTTAAATCCCTTCATTGAGCTTTCAGCAGTCTTATCACAGCAACAGGATAAGTGACAGACAGCGAGAATGAAGAGGAACAGAGGCCTTCTGCAGTAGATATCATGGTGTGGTTCCCAGACTCCCCTGCAGGAGTCTGAGAGGTTTGCCAGGGAGGTACTCAGTACCACACCTCTTTGCGAATTGCCCTGGCATATCCACAGTTGTTCCCCTCCCCAGGACAATGGCTGTTGACTAGGTGAAGCAAGGGTGAAAAATCCCAGCCCCTCTGTGTGGTTTAGGGTGACCTTGAAGGGCCATTAGAGGCATCATGGTGCCTCCCAGCTCAACTGTGGAGATGCTGTTCTGGTCCAAAGGTCCAAATCTTCCCTCTCTCAAATCCTGCTGTCTTCACCCTGAGAACCTCTGGATGAGACAGATGTGCTCTACTCTCTAGTTCAACATGTTTCCAAGGATCCCCACTTTCAAGGAGACAGCCCATGAGAGTAAGCACCCACCCAGCAGAAGATTGCTGTTCTCCTGGGGTCCCGATGTTCAGTGAGTCTGGCTGTGATGGTGCCTGCTACTTGATAAGTGGTGATTCTCAACACTTTGTTCTCTCTTTATGTTCATCCTCTCTGCAAGTGTTTCACTTCTGAGGTCAATTTTGAAACGAGTTTGGCAGGAAATTATCCATTTCTTCTAGACTTCAAAAAAGATGGCTTAAATTTGAATATAAATATTTTAATTTCTCTCCTACCTGTGGCTCTATTTTCATAGCCATTCTCTGGTACTAATCAGGAAAGCTGAGCAGTTTTTGGACACCAAGGGTAGTGGGCACATATGAAAGTTTTTCTGAAGGAAAAATGTGGGTTTCTCATCCCCAAAACATGATAGGTGAGAAAAAGGAAAAGACGGCTACTGTATATAACCCCTGTGACAGGAAAGCAGAGCAAGGAAAGCAGGGAGGGAGAGGAGGTGGAGAGATTATCAGTGATAGAGATAAAGACCAGAAATGCTCTCCCCATAACAGACAGAGCATGTGTGAGGGAAAGAAAAAAAACCAGGATTCCATCTGGAGAAAGTGTGAGCTGTGTAAATGACCTCTGGAGGTTCACGACTCCAGTGGACCAAGGCTGGTTTCCCCTGCCCTTCCCCAGGTCTCTAGCCCCATTGCACACTTGGGAGTGTCTTCCTCTTCCTTAAAAAAGGATCTTAGGGCTAGAGTGAAGACCAGACTGTGAAAAGCACTTGTTGCTCTTGCAGTGAGCCAGAGTTCATTCCCCATCCTCTGCATCTGGAGGCTCAAAACTGCCCAACTCCAGCTGCAGAAGGAGTTGATGCCCTCTTCTGGCCTCCATGGCACTGGCACACATGCCTGAACATACACTTGCACACACTGACCTATACATAAAATGTTTTAATTAAATGAAATAAACTATCTCTATTTTACCACTGTGCTGTGTCCCTGGTCCATGTTGCTGTTGTTGTTGTTCCAAGACATAAGAACCTGGGCATTCTGGAGGGTGCCTTCTGGACTCCAACCCATAACATCAGTAACAGTGCTCCAAAGAGTCACACAGCAAGGATTTCTGACAGTGCACAGGGCACAAGCATTGGGTGGTGAAAATTAGCAAGAAAAAAGTGAAAGGTCAAGTTGGGGAGTTGGCTCAGAGGTTAAATGTGTTTGCTGACCTTACAGAGGACCAAACTTCAGTTCCCAGGACCTATGCCAGGTAGCTCTCAACTGCCCATAACTCCAGCTCCAGGGAATCTGGCAGCCTCTTCTGGAGTCCTTAGACATCTGCACTCACATGCACTTACATACACACACACACGCACACTTTAAATAAATCAATAAGATATTTTTAAAATGGAATAGCTGAGGGTGGATCCATGAAAGACGATGTGGTGCACTGAGGGGATTCTAGAAACAAAAACGGAATTACCCAGCAGGAAGAAAACCACTAGAGGAACAATGGAGAAAGGTTCCTGAATGAGGGAAACCCTGAATTCTCTGGGAATGTGAAATCTCTTAAACAAAGAATCTAGAAACTGAAGGGCTGTATCTCAAAGGGAGCTCTCACAAAGTCTAGCGCTAAGCACACTAAGCAATTTTAGCGCTCCTGACTCAGCAGGGACAGTGAAGTGAAGGGAGGTTAGTATCTGGATGTCTCTGCCAGAGGAAAGAGGAAGATTCCAGTAACTCCCCAGAGCAGCTCCAGCAGCTGGACCAGACCTTCAGCACATGAGCCTGCAGGGGGGCACTTCACTCTCATCCCAAGACAAAGCTAAGGAGATTCTCTTAAGGATTTAAAATGTGGAGATTACCCAATAAACCCCCATGCCTACACACTTAGTGTGGGGACAAGAAAAAAATCTTCCAGAAGAGGGAGAGCCCAAGTTTTAAACTACAGCAGAGTAGAGCGGTCAAAAACGTACCCCAAGGAGGCACAGCACTGAGTCACTCAACACACATACAACCTTCCCACAAACTGGGTTAGGGTTGTGGCTCAGTGGATGCACTGGTTAATTTGTCTCAACTCAACACAAAGCATAACCACCTGCAAGAAGATATTTCAACCAAGGGCTTACCTCCATCAGAGCGGTATGCATGTATGCTTATGAGGGCACATTTTTGTTTAGAGATTGATGTGGGAGGACCCAGTGCACTATGGATCCTGGACAGGTGGTCCTGGTTGTGTAAAAATGCAAGCTAAGGGGCTACAGAAATGGTTCAGGGGTTAAGAGCACTTTCAGAAGACTATGTGGGTTCCCAGCACCCACATAGTGGTTCATAAACATTTGTAATTCCAGTTCCAGGGGATCTGACACCCTATTCTGGTCTCCTCATGCAACAGGTACACACATGTACACACCCATGCATGTAGACAAGACATAAAAACAAATAAATATTTTTTTGAAAACAAGAGAAAGCTGAGCAAGCTATTGAAAACAAGGCAGAGAGCAACATTCATCTGCTGTGGGATAATGCTCTTGTACCCTGTAGATTTGTCACTCTTATTGGTTTAATAAAGTGCTGATTGACCAGTAGCCAGGCAGGAAGTATAGGCAGGGAGACCAGACTAGGAGAATTCTGGGAAGAGAAACGACAGTCTGCAGTCACCAGCCAGGAGCAGAGGAAGCAAGATGAGAATGTCTCACTGATAAAAGGTACCAAGGCACATGGCTAAACATAAACCCATTAATTGTGGGTTAATTTAAGTTGTAAGAGTTAGTTAATAAAAAGCCTGAGCTAATAGGCAAAACAGTTTATAATTAATATAATCCCTTGTGTGTTTCTTTGGGACTGGACAGCTGTAGGACCAGGCAGGACAGAAACTTCTGTCTACATTCATCCATGGTCTCTGCTTCCATTCCTGCCTCAAGGATCCTTCCCTGACTTCCCTCAGTGATGGACTGTAACCTATAATCCATACAACTCTTTTCTCCCATGTTTCATTTGGTCATGGTGCTTTGTCACAGCAACAGACAGCAAACAAGGCCGATGAGTAAGATCACTTGCTGTGCAAACATGAGGATCCAAGTTTGAACCCCCAGTACTCATGAACGTCTGGGCTTGACTCTGCATGCCTGTAACCCCAGTTTGGGGCTCAAGGATAGCTGGACACAGGGAGCTCATTAGCCATATAGCATTCAGTGAGAGACCCTGTCTTAAGGGAATAGGGTAGCAAGTTATAAAGACATCTTTCATCCTCCTCTGCATGCACACACACAAGCACATGCAACCATGTACTCATGTGGATGTAAACACCTGCTGTGTGAATTTTCAGGGAACCAATGAGTTTATTGGGTTTACTTACAGAGTATAGGTGAGGGGTTACTTATAGGATTGTGAAAAGTTCCAAGACCAAAAAGCACCTCAGCATGGCTGTTAACTCACAAAAGTACATATAATGAAGCTCCCCGAAGGACTCGCAGGCAACTTGACTTCAGTGTCTTCTCTCTCAATACCAAGGCTTGCCTCTTGAGGAGGGAAGTACCATGTAAATCTTAAAGACTCAACTCTTGTGAGTTTTAAGAACTTCCTGAGACACATGTGTTGTTTACTTTCTGTGTTTTAATAAGCCTACCTCTAGGATGTAATATGTCAAGTTACAACTTGCTACACAGCAGCAACACACACACACACACACATATACCTGGTCCTCATCAACCCACTCATCCCTAAACACATATAGTTGTTTTCAAACTGCTAAGGCAGACAACCAAAACATAAACAAAGACCCTGAGAAAATCTATAGAGGCTTGGATTTAAATGACCAATAAATATGAAATACACCCAAATTCTGAATGTGTCACAGACATATAAAGTAACAATGAAAAGTTACCCTAGACCTGCCAGATAAACTAACGTTAAAGACTGAGAAACCCGGGCTGGAGAGATGGCCCAGCAGTTAGGAGCACTTGCAGCTTTTGCAGAGAACCTGAGCTCAGTGTCCAGCCCTCAGGTCTGGAAGTTCACAATCAGCTTTGAGGATCGGGCTCTTCTAGAGTCTGGACTCCACGGCTCTGCACTATGCCCATACCCACATAGATACAATATATGTGCGCACACACACATGCACACATACGCACACACACGTGCGCACACATGCACACAGGCACACACACGCGCACACACACAGGCACACACACGGCACACACACACGCACACACACGCACACACAAGGACTGAGAATAGCTCCTGCTGGTGTGGCTGTGAAAATCAACATTAGGATCATTTTCCAACCACCTGTTAAAATTAAGATGCTAAAATTAAGAGCGCCCTCATTCTTGGTATTTATCCCACAGACATAAAAGCATTCCCAATTAAAACATTAGTAAATTAGGAAATGGACATGATCTACACAAGAGCAATTGATGTTTATAACAGGACGTAGACTATAAATGGATGTCAGCTAAGGGTAGCTGAATAAATGGTGATATGTTATCTTATTCCATAATCTGTTTGCCTAATAGCCTGCTGGGCAGCCATTTAATAGAGTGCCTTTGTATTGCTCTGCTGTGCTTAGGTGTGTGTGTGCGTGCACACACACACACACTGAGGGAGAAATATAGAAACGACACGTGACACATGCCAGCTGTCAGCCTAAGTTATCCACAGAAGGGATAGGGCGGGGGTCTGGCAAGGATTAAGCTATTTGAAAGAGATACTTGTGTCCTTCCCTTTTGTTTTCAAACTGTTGGATTCCACAAAATTGGGATTTCCCCCGTGAATCTCATTCTGGGAGAAGAAAAAGCATGAAACACGATGTGAGACAGGGAAGAAGTTTGTCTCCCAGATCAAGATTGCACACAGTTCTGACAGCTTCTTAGATTACATTGCAGGAGACACTGGAGTGGCTGGCCCCAACGATGGGCAGGACCACACCTTGATCAGGACCGCTCAGCTAGGCACAGTTCTTGCCCTCTGTTTGAACTCGAACATCATGTCTGGACCCCATTGAGATTGGGGTCACTTTGGTCCTCCCCCAATGAGGTCACATTGAATAAACCTCCTTTTACTATTTTTGTTTTGTTGTTGTTGTTTGCTTGTTTTTAACTATTGTTTCTTTACTAGACTAGTGAGGATGGGTGGCCAAGCCTAGCCTGCTAGTGTTGCCAGGGCCCCCATTCTGATTATAACAACCCCTATAACAGGCGATCAGAGTCAGGCAGCGTGCCAAGCAAACTGGAGACTACTCTAGAAATGGTCATGAAACAGCTCCACATGGGGCTGGAGAGATGACTCAGTGTTTAAGAGAATATACTGCTCTTACAGAGGACTCAGGATCAGTTCCCAGCTCTCATGTTGGGGGACTCCCACCAGTCTGTACTTCCAGCTCCCAGGAATCCAGTGGCTTTTTCTGGCCCCCACAGGAACCTGCATGCTACCACCACCACCACCTCCAACCCACACATAGAGACACATGTACATACACATAGTTAAATGATAAAAATATGATATTCAAGAAAAAGTTACAAGTAAGTAAAATGAGGTTGTTCATAAACAGTTTTATGAAACGTTCTAAAATGCCTTCACAGTGTGGAGAGATGGTCTTCAAATTGGTTGAGCAAACTCAGAGATGATGAATATATCAAGACCAATAGGGTGGGGCTGGAGAGATGGCTCAGAGGTTAAGAGCACTTGCTCTTACAGGGGACCTGGGTTCGAGTCCAAGCACCCACATATTAGTTCACAGTCATTTGTAACTCCAGTTCCAGAGGATCCAAAGCCCTCTTCTGACTTCCATAGGTACCAGACACACAGATGGTACAGAAATATGCACATAGGCAAAACACTGATACACATAAAAAGTAAAAAATAAATATTACAAACAAACGAAACAAAAAAGACTAAGTAATAAGATTTGACACTCTGTCTTTTTATTTTCACTGTTTCAGTCCTGCCTATCTCAGACCTGCCTGATGCTTTCTCCCCTCACAAACTATTTTTTCTCACTGTCCTGAGGTGGGAGGAAGGAAGCTTCTGGGGCCTGTCAATCTTTTCCCAAAGTGCAGAGGACAGAACTAACCCTAGATGCTTAAAAGCCCATTTGTGGCTGCCTGCAGGGTACCGAAAACTGCCCCACACTGGGAAGTCCATGGCCTGCTTGCTTGGCTAGTTCCACCCATGCTTGCTTATTCAGGCTGCGACTCAGTCCTGCTCCTGACTTCTCTTTACCTTAAGGATGTGCCCCCGTGGCACCGTCAGACCCTTCCCCTCTGCTCTCTCACTCTGTAACTGGACAACCTGATACTGGGTAGCACAGCCGGTTGGATCTGGCTAGTTGGGTATGAGGGGGCTTCTCCTGTATGTCCCCCTTTAGAGAATTCCTGATTAGTCTTTTGTGAAAGAAATGGCACAGGGGCTAAAGAAATGGCTTCAGAGGTTAAATGCATTGGCTTCTCTTACAGAGGACCCAGATTCAATTCCTAGCATCCACAGAGAGGCTCACAACCATCTGTAACTTCAGTTCTACGGGATCCAACATCCTTTTCTGAATTATTTGGGCGCCAGACACACATGTATACATGGATATACATGTAGGAAAGAATGGATATCCATGAAATTAACAAAAACAATTAAAGAAATGTGTCCCGTGTTGCTCTGATGAGCTGGCAGCATATGGGATCATGGGGTGAGACAGAGTCAGGACCCATAGCCCAGAGGCAGACAGCCGGGCTGGAAAGCAAGCCACTCCCACTGTGTCAGCCTCTGTGGTGTCTCTCACTTCCTAATTTAAGATCCTTGCGAACAGACACATGTAGTTTGCAAGAATGAAAACCCTCTGGTGATATAAAAACTGCTTTTGTGTCTGTGTTTTTGCTCAATACAACTGCTTCGTGCTGCTGTTTTGAAGGGTCTCGGTTTCTGGAAGGAGCTGTGCTGGGTTCTTATGACTTAGGTTCTGAAATGCTATCACAAAGGGCTGAGGACAACTGGAATTGCTGACATATGAAGGCTTGTAGTGTTGGGGTCCCAGCTGGCTCATTCATAAGGCTGCTGGAGGATGTCACTGCCCACAGGGAACTTAGCCAGAGGCTGTCACCAGCACCAACCTGTGACCTTCCTAGGTGGGCTAGTCCCTCTAAAGCTGATTTTGATTCTTGGGCAGGTCCATTTCTTACACCCGCCCATGGCTCCAGAAAAGGCTAATATAACCTGCCAAAATTGTTTTATTGAGAACCAAAATCTCAACCAAAATGTAAAAAATTAAAGGCCTTTTTTTCTTTTCTTTTTTCTTTTTTTCTTTGCTTTGCTTTGTGTTTGAGGGTCCCATTCTATGGCTCAGGCTGGCCTTAAACTCATGGCAATACTCCTGCCTCAGCCTCTCAAGTCCTGTAATTACAGCTGCATCTTAATTAGGGATACTATTTCTGTGATGAAACACCACAATCAAAAGCAACTTAGGGAGGAAAAGATTTATTTGGCTTACTTATCCAGAGCCACAGTCCACTGAGGGAAGCCAAGGAAGGAATTCACACTGGGCAGGAAATTGGAGGCAGGAGCTGATGCAGAGGCCATGAAGGGGTTCTGTTTATTGGCTCCTCATGGCTTCCTCAACCTACTTTCTTACAAAACCCTAGACCACCAACTCAGGGGTGACACCACACATAATAGGCTGGGTCCTCCCCCATGAATCATTAATAAAATGCCCTACAGGCTTGTCTACAACCTGATCTTACGGAGATCTCTTCAACGGAGGTTCCTCTCAGATGACTTTAGTTGGTGTCAAGTTGACATAAATTAGCCAGCACAAGGTATGTGCTACCATGTCAGCTCTTGTCACTGTCTTTCCTTGCCATGGTCTTCTGATTCCTGCTGGACACACAGTGAAGTACATCTCTTGGGTTTTGGTATAGTGGTGGCCTAGGCCTGAAAATGACTGAACATCAACCACTCAGCTCAAGGTAGCAGCCTGTGACTTCGCAGAGTGAGAAGGGCAAGCAAGAGAGAAAGGTGTTGTATGCCTTTTCCTGGGAAGATGTGAACAAATGTCTGTCCATCCCAGATAAGGCACTGACAACAGACTAAAGAAACAAGCCCTCTGGAAGCAGTGAGCTTTTGGGAGTTGCATAGAAAGGCATGGGTGACTCAATGACAGCTGCAGAGTAAAAAGCCCACCAAGCCTAATGAAGAGTCATCAAAGCTGCATCCCAGGAGCTCCCTATACAACTTGCTGGCAGCTCCACTTGGAAGTCTACTCTCTGCACCAGTCCTTACTGCTTATCCAGTACTGAAGAGAGTCCTTGGAAGTCTTGTAAGTTTCAGGAGCTTCCTGAGCCTTCTGAGTTTCATTTACTACCTGGGCCTTAAGGCTTCCTTCCTCCTTGCTCCCTCCTCTCTATGTCCTCCTCTCTGGTCCCTCCTCTTTCCTCCTGCTCCCTCCTCTCTGGTTCCTGTTCCATCTCCTTCCTCCCTTCTCCTTCATCCCACCTCACTTCTTCTTGTTCCTTCTTCCTTCCGCCCTGCTTCCTCTTCCTTCCTTTCTGGTTCCTGTTTGTTACTTCTTGCTCCTTGGTTCCTGGTCCCACCTCCTTCCTCCCTCTTTCTTCCAAAAGAGAATGAATGTCTCAGCATGTAGGAGAGAGTCACACAGGGCCTTAGATGTCCTTGAGCTTTTGATGGGTGGAATCGCTCAACATCTGTTCCTCAAGCCAGGCATCTCAGCTCTGGGTCTAGGCTGCCGTTGGAAATTGTTAGCACTGTGATTTTTCTCCTTCAATTACTTTGGGAAAGGGAGTGAAGTCCAGTAATTCACTTTGTTTCACTGTAAGATGTGTTTGACCACGTGTCACTTTGTCCTCCACCCCCAGGGCAGAAGATACCACTCAGAAGTGATCACTCTATTGCTATCCCTGCAGGCACATGCAAGCATCCCCCAAGAGCCATTTAATGATTGTACTGCTGGAACACTACCCAGGGAAGGCCACCCTTTTCTTTCCAGGGAAGCTGAAGACTGACTTTAGGAACAGAAAAGGGGCAGCTTGGCCCCACTTGAGTACTGGGGACACATAGTTTCTCCCTAGGCAGACAGTGTATGGAGGGGTGCCTTGTGTTCCAACTGATGAAGAGCCAGCTCCACGGGCAGTCCTCAGAGAGGCAAGCCCTGTGCCTGTTGATCAGAAGCACCCACTCTTTGCTCAGACACCCTCCTCACAGAGTGGGCACAGCATTCATCGGGGATGCTGTGTGGAGATCCTGACCTTTTCCTGGTGGTCTACAGGAAGCCCCACCTCCCTTCACACTCAGCGCATCACCCAAAAGGACGAGACACCACCATCAGTGTGGGATGCCACTCAAGATGAGATTGACTCAGAACCAACTCACAAATGAACCTGTCCTCCAAGTTCCCAAAATCAATATTTACTATCCAGGCAGCTTGGTACCACAGCAGGGGAGACCCCCTTCTTCATGTGTCAGAGGAGAGTAACTGTATAGTCATCAAATCCAAGAGGAAACATGACCAGCAGGCTAGCACATAGGAGAAATGGGAATGTTTACTGCAGAACACACAGAGGCAAACCTCAGAGTGCCAACTTACATCCTTGACCACGCCCTGGGCTCCCTCGGTCAGTGTAGCCGATCAACCTGTCTCTTGCCCTCACAAGGCTTCTAATGGGAAGAACTCTTGGGACGAGGCAGGTGTACGTTCATGTGCCTGTTAGCTGGGTGACTTTGGATGCTTGGTTCCATCCCCACGGACTGTTTCCACTTCCGTCAAGTGAGAAGAGAAAAATCTAAGTGACCAAGTTGACATGAATATCATGTCACAATGCGTGTAAAACCATTAGCACATCCTGACCCTTGGTGAGAAGTGCTCAATTAAGTACAGCTAAGAATACGATTAGGTACATGGCGACATTCTGCTCCAGATGGGGCTCTATTTTCATTGCAATAGTGTGGCTTATTGCATTAGGGTACAATATGAATAGATGATTTAAGGAATGTGTGTGTGAAGGCCAAAGGGTAACCTTGGGTGTGTCCCTCCTCAGGGTGCTGTATCTCATCAAGTAGGCCAGGCTGGCTAGCTATTGAGCCCCAACGATCTGCCTTTCTCCTCCTCCGCAGTGTTTGGATTAAAAGTAGGCACCATTATGTCCAACAATTTTTCTTATGGGTTTTGAGAATTGAACTCATACCCTCATACTCATAGGTAAGCACTTCACTGATTGAGTCAGCCCTCCAGCTTCCCCACTTTTTCTTTTCATTTTTGTCTTTCCAGCTCTTTTGCTCATCTGTGTTCCAGATTCCTTGATAAAAGGGCCTAGGAAACTCAGGAACGCATTACTATGGACCCTCGAGTTTCTCTGAGAATTGTTCCGAAGGCATACCCCAGCTGCCTCCTCCTCCTCGGTGCCCCATCCAGCAGCACCCCGCCCTCTGCTCTTCACCCCGACTCACTTTAGTGGCTGTGCCTTACACAGTCTCAGGGCGCTCAGCATCTCACCGTGTTCTGTTGCAGGAGGTGTGGGAGGGAAACCACCTCAGGCAGGGACTGAGCCTCAGACTGACTGAGTGACTAGCTCATCAGCCCCTGGCAATCAGCATGTGGGAGCGCTGGGCTTCGCAGACCGCCTTACTCGTGGTGCTTTCAAACCTGAACCCGGACCTCTGCTTTCCAACTCTAACCTCCGATCACAAACATTATAGATAGAAGTTTAGGGCCTGGTACTGCCGTCTCAGGAACCAGCAGAAAGCAGTACAAGCATTTATAAATAGACTGGAAAGACTTACCCCCCAGAGGGCACAGCTGGGGCTGCCCAAGCCTAAAGCAGCCAGTTAGTGGGACTAAGGGCTCAGATGACAAAACTAAGGACACAGATCAGAGAACACACGGGAGGAAGAGGGACAGTGGCCGGGTCTGTGACAGTTAACAGAGGGCAGGTCTGGAAGTGCCTCTGCCTGCCAGCTGAGCAGCCTCCAGTGGCTGGAAGTAGCAGCAAGAGGTTTGGGGAATGGGATGAAGGGAAAGGCTGGCATCACCGGGTTTGGGGGGAAGCTTGGAGTGGCGGGCTGTCAGCAGGTTCATCTTACCCTCAGAAGCCACAGGGCTGGCTCAAGGGAGGGAACCTCAGCACCATCTCCATTCCACGAAGCATCTCTGCTTGGCCCCCACACTTCTGAGAATTCTGAGTCAAGAGAGTTCACCAGGTGGCTCAGGAAGGCAAGAGGCAGCACATGCAGGGAGTGTAGGGGTTCAGTCTTTCTCTGCCCCTCATGTGGGGAACACTTTGATACTCTGTCACCTGGAGCACCTGACGATGCATACTGGATCCATCCAGTTCTCCCCACCCGCTGACATCAGAGCACCCCAGCTCCTCAGTGAAGTTAGAGAAGGCAAAGTCATTTCTCCAGACATCTTGGCTTATGCTGTCCGGGCTCCACAGTGGAAAAATGAGGGGCATTAAAAGGCAAGCAAGAGCCGGTATAAAACTTTACCCATAAACTGCTTCCTGCTTCTTCCCAGAGCTGTGGAAGACCCACTCCTTCCTATGAGAGTGTGGGAAGCCATCCCCCACGCCCCCACAACCTGCGCCACAAAGAGGCTGTGGGGAATATAAGATATTGTAGAATAAAGAAGAAAAAGAGAAAACAGAGCCCTGATACCTTTACGCTTTTTGTACAACACACAGGCTGCATGGACCCAGAGAAACCTGGCCTCTCAGATCCTGTCACCAGGGGAGACAGAGAAGGAATTCCTTGGGAAAAGAGGATGGAGTCTCCCAGCTGGGACCAGGTCAGGCTGCTGGGTTATGACTGGGTTCCAGGGTTCTGATACAGGCTGAATGGCTGGAGGAAAATCACATTCACTTTCTGAGCTTATTCGCTTTGTTGTAAATTGGGAGCCCATGGTGCCTAGTAGTCGGCAGACATATTTCGTATGCAAAGCTTTGCTTTTGACTTTTGGTGGGGACTTGTTGTTGTTTTGTTTTCTGTGAGACAGGGTCTCATTAAGCCCAGGCTGTCCCCAAAACTCACTATGTGGACAAAGATAACTTCTAATCTTCCTGTCACCACCTCCCATGTGTTGGAATTACAGGTATGCAGGTTCATGCTGGTTTGGTATCAGGGATGGAAGCCCAGACTTCACGCACATTGGGCATGTACCCCACTGACTCAGCTACAGTCCTGCAAAGCCCTTCTTATGTCTGGGCATTTTACCTGCAATCTGGATTTATGGGTTTTTGTTGTTGTTGTTGTTGTTGTTGAAATTCTGAAGCCCTAATGGACCAATTTTGCATGGCTGTCATTGGCCTCTCTCCCCCATTCCTGCTGGTGGGGATCCTCACCTGATAGCCTGCACAGCTCACAGCCTTGCTAGGTCAGATTTCAAGACCCAGGATGCCTTGATCCAGGTGTTAACTGTTAGCATCTATGAGCTGTACGACCTGGGCCAGGTGAGTCACTCTCAGTGTCATCATTTCCTAAATGAGAGTCATGTTTTAAGCGTGCCGTGAGGAGTAATGAACTCATGCATTGAGATCTGGGAAGATACGTATGTGTGCAAGTGGCCACTGCAGGCACTGCCATCAGCAGTTCTTCCTCTTGGTCTCTGCCCCTCCAACCCTATCCCTGCCCCCAAATCTAATGCTTCCTGGCTGAGTATTCAGAGACACTACCCTTTGACAGATAGAGAGAGAACTCACTCATAAATATGTACATGAGCATACTCACACACATTTGTACATCAACAGGCATGTATTACATGCATACATAAATGTATTACATGCATACATCTGTGTATCCATGCATAGGTATGTAAATACATATATATACATATACAGACGTGCATGGATAAAAGCATTGATGCCTAGGAGAGCCCAAAGCAGACCTTGGCACTGTCAGGAGCTGGTGTCTCCACCACTCAGAAAACAAAACAGGACAGCTCTCTTTGGCAACACGCACAGGGAAGGTGTGGTCCCTAGCGTTGGGCAAACCTCTGTGCCCTATATACTGTCCCATAGGGACAGCTTCTCAACTGCCCGTGTGCCCAGGGGCCAAGGCAAGACCCTGCAAGAATGCTGAAGGAAGGGGCCTGTTTTCTCCAGAGAGGAGCAGATATGGAAAGCAGAAAAGCATTCCCAGGGGATAGAGTGTCCTGGTTAATTTTTAGTCAACTTGATACAAACTAGAGTCAGAAGAGACAACTGAGAAAATGTCCCACCAGATTTGCCTGTGGGCATTTTTGTTGTTAACTGTTGATTTGAGAGGGCTCAGTTCACTATGTCTCCCTTGAGCTTCTAGTCCTGGGGTGCCGTAAGAAAGCAGACTGCGAGCCGGTAAGCAGCAGCCCTCCAGGCCTCAGCATCAGTTCTTGCCTCCAGGTTCCTCTTCTGAGTCCCTGCCCTGACTTTCTTCGGTAATGGACTGTGATGAAGAACTGTAAACTGAAATAAATACTTTCTATCCCGAAGTGCTTTTGGTCATTGTGTTTTATCATAGCAATAGAAACATAACTGAGACAAGGGTCTTAGGACCCTGAAAACAATCTTAGCCATTGTAGGAAGTGGTGTTTTATGCATGTATACACATACATGTACCACAGTGTCTATTCAAAACTGAGTTATACCCACCTCCTGCATGCACAGTGTGGAGGTTGCTTTTGAAAAGGTCTCACTATGCAGGCATATATTCATAGTAATCCTCCTGCCTCAGTCTCCTAGGTACTGGGACTATAGACAGGCACTACCATACGCAGATCATGTGATATTGATAATTCTGGGTGCACCTATATACAGAGATATTTCCAAGAACTTAGTGCTGTGCCACAATGCAGCTGCAGCCACGAACACATCTTCCTTGCTCTGTGATGCCTGGGGGCATGGGCTTGGCTGTGCCTTAAAGCACAGCCCCAAATGCTGCCTTAGACATCTAAGATTAACTTACTTAATCAGAGACAAGGTGTGTGTGTCTGTGTGCGTAAATGATATATATGTGTATATGTGTGTAGGTGCACAAACACATGAATATGGAGGCTAGAGGACAACCTTAGGCATGGCATCATCCTTCTTTCTTTTCTTCTTTTTCTTTAGTTTTTTTTAAAAGGTCTCTTACTGACCTGGAGCAAACCTGGAGCACACTAAGGAGAAGTAGGCTAAACTGGCTGGCCAAGGAATGCCAGGGATCCTCTTGTCTCCACCTCCCCAGAGCTAGGATTACAAATGCATGCCGCCAAACCCAGATTTTCTTATGTAGGTCCTGAGGATCAAACTCAGGATGGTGCTTGCAAGACCAGCATTTTACTTAGGGGTCTCTCTCCTCAGCCCCTAGGGTTCCTACTGCACTCTGTGGAAATGAGGGCAGAGCATGAAAATCTAAAGCATCACCCCCGCCAATGTCAGAGGCCAGTGCCAGGCCGAACAGGACAGCAGACCAGGGTGACAAACCCAGGACACTAGCAAATTATGATGAAAACCAATGAGGTGAGGCTAGACATGGAGGCATACACTTTAATCCCACCATTTGGAAGGGAGAAGCAGGCAGATTTCGGAGTTTGTGTTTGAGGACAGCCTGGTCTATACATAGAGAGAGAATTCCAGGTCAATCAGGACTATACAGCAAGGCCCTATCTTTAATCTATAAACATATATCTCCAATGAGGTGAAGCACCACTCAGGGCAAGGCATAAACCTGCCCTCCACCCCTACTCCCCCCCCCAGCCCTTACAGTGCAATCACTACAGAATTGCCCCTTACTGGTGAGCCTTTGCTGGGGAGCAGATTTGCACTTCAGTCACAATTTAGATACCTTATAATTAATGTTCGTTAGTTTGCATTTTATCCTTGTGCCTTGCGGTTACCCTTGCCAGAGGAAGGGAGCTCACATTCCCACAAGCCTCTGAACCAGTGTAACCTAGGCCTCAAAGGCACAGGCTGCAGAGACACAATGGTTGCTTGGCACCCTCTCATCTCAGCCCTCTCTGTGCATTCGGATTTCACGGTTCCTTTCAAAGTGGAGATGCAAGTTAGTCTCTGCACTAACAAAACACTTTCTTCATCCTACACCGAATCCCTCAGCAAATCCTCAAATATCTTTGCAAATCTCAAAGATATTAAGGCATTTAACTTTTTTTTCCATTTAGACCTTTGAAGGGTGCTGTGACTAGAATAATTTCCGAGTTAAAGCCCCGTTGACTGCATAGAAAATTAAGGAAACTGCCTGTCATCCCAGTAACTGGGCTGATAACTAATTACTTATAGATTTTTCAGTCAAATTTTAGAAAGATAAATATTTAAATAAAACATATAATCATTTAGAAAGAGCGCTAAATGTTTTGTAAGTATTGTGTTGGAGGGAATCATTGCTTCAATCGTGCATTGCGTCATTTGTGATGGGCTGGGCAGGAGCTGCAGAGAAAGATGCTGAAGGGAGCTGGACTTGTATATTCCATGTGTGTGTGTGTGTGTGTTGTGCTTTGTATATGGTGTATGACATGACTGTACAGATATCTGAATGCATGCATCTTCCTCACTCACCCTTCACCTTGCTCCCCTAAAACAGGGTCTCCCACTGAACCAAATGCTTGCCCTTTGTCTAAGTTGGCTGCTCCTTGAGCTCCCAGAACCCTCCTGCCCCTACTCTGCATCTGCCTGGGCTTACTGGCACACACACGTAGTCATGCCCAGCTTTTGACATGAGTGCTGGGGATTTGAACTGAGGTCTTCGTTCTTGTAAGCACATGCCCTTACCCACTGTACCGTCTCCCCAGCCGTGTATCAAAGGGCTACTCTGAGGTACTCAGCTATGACTAAAGGCACTGGATTCGCCAGGCTTGGCTTGCTTAGGGCTGCAGCGTCCTGTGTATCCCACAACTTGGTTTTGGATGGGGGCTTTGCAACATGGCGAAGAGAGAAAGTCTTAGAACATTGCTTCATCGCAACCTGTTGGCCACCTTAGTCACAAACACTCTGTCCTGTCTCTCTCCATCTCCAGCCCTTCTCAGATTTCTAGACCATTTCTTTCTAAATACACCACACCTTTTCTCTTGCCCATTTTACTTTTCACGTTTTGAAATCCTTCGCCAAGATTTATTTTCTTTCTCTTTCTCTGAACCATTTGAAATTAAGTTGCAGAAGCCATGATACTCAAGCCTTTAGTGTACAAGGGGAGACATGTGGAGTATGCGGATATTCTTCTACAGGATCACCACACAGTACCCACATCTAAGGAAGTTAGCTTAGCAATGCCATGGCTGGTCTCTCGCTGTTTCCACAGTGTCTTCTGTGATGCTTTTATCCCTTCTCTCCAGCATCTAGGAAAAGTGGAGCCATGGCATCTATCTCTTAGGTCCCCTTGGAGTCCTTTTCTTTTATCAGTTCATTTGTGTATCATGTTGTGTCGTGTGTGCACGTGCTTCTGTGTGCATGTGTGGGGACTGGAATTAGCTGTCTTCCTCTGTTGTTCTCCACCTTATTTTTTGAAACAGGTTCTCTCATTGAACCTGGAAGTCAGCAATTTGGCTAGGCAGGCTGACAAGCCAACCCTATGATCCTCTTCTCTCCCCCCAGCCACCCCTGCCAGAGTCAAAGTTAGAAACTTTTTACGTGGATGCTAGGAATCGAACTCAGGTCCTCAGGCTTGCACAGCAAGCGCTTTACCCACTGAGCCATCTCCCCAGGAACTTGGTGTCTGTTTGATTATGTTTTCTTCAAAAAAAGATTTAGTTCAACTTAGGTGTCTCACTATGTGTGTTTGTGAACACACACACATACACATACTCTCTCCCTCTCTCTCACACACACACATACACGCATGCACACACACACACACACACACATACACATAAGTGTACTACCTGTAGAAACCAGAAGACCCCAGAGCCCCTGGAACTGGAGCTACAGCTGGCTGTGGGCTGCCCAACATGGGTGCTGGGAACCAAACTGAGGTGCTCTGTAAATTCACGACAGACTTGTGAAGACTGAGCCAGCTCTCCAGTTTCTCATTTATACTTTTTTCAGTGGATAAAAGTTTATTTTAGCTTATGAAAGCGGGTGAGCCCAGGGTCATGGTGCTGCTTTCTGGAGCTTTCTACAGGACTTGCAGGTAGCCACAAGCCCTGAGAATCTTCTCAGTTACTAGGCTGCCCAGTGACTGGCCCCACTCCAGCAGGTGTTCCTGGCAGCTACAGCCCTGGGGAGAGCCCTTCTTGAATCTTGTAAGTTCACCTTTCACAGACAGTGAAGTGTGTTTACTTCCTGAGGCTCAGGAGTCTCTCCCTGTTTCCTGGATGGGATTCTTCATTTGGAGGATATTTCTGTACAATGTCATTGCACGATACCCACTTATTGTCATTTCAGTCATTTATGAATGTGAAAATGGCCCCCATAGGGAGCGGCACTATTGGGAGGAAGTGTGTCACTGTGGGGGTGGGTTTTGAGGTCTCCTTTGCTCAAGCCATGCTCAGAATGGCACAGTGATTTCTGTTGCCTGTGGGCTCTCAGCTCCTTCTCCAGTACCGTGTCTGTCTGCACACCACCATGAAGATAATGGACGAAACCGCTGAATCTGTAAGCCAGGCCCAGTTAAATGTTTTCCTTTATAAGAACTGCAGTGGTCAAGGTATCTCTTTGAAGCAACAAAAAACCCTAACTAAAATAGTGATCTGTCATCATCTGAAAATATTAAGAGAAAAATCCCAGAAATAAACAATAGATAAATTTCCAGTTGTTTGTAATGTTGAGAAATCTTGATGACTTCTGCACTGTCCTGTGATTTCCTGCCTGAGACATGAATCACCCTACTTCCCCGGGTACCCACACTGTATACTCGCCTGCCTGCCATCTGCTCAGCAGCCTTCTTGGTCACCAGACCAGCTGCTGGGGAATTTCAGCACACGCCATCAGGTCACCTTCACTTTACTTAGTAATGACCCCAGAGAGCGAGAAATGTGACCTTAGCAGTTCAGAGTAGCCAAAGAGGAGCTAGGAAGTAGCTACTTCAAGTGAGAATGAGCAGGAACAGTGAGGTTTTGAGGAAGGTGGCACAGTCACGCAACTTTCATTATAATATATCATTTAAAGGATGAGGATGCACCTCTGTTGGTAGTGATTGCCTAACGGGCATGAAGCCCTGGGTTCTAGCTCCAGCACCATAGTAGCCAGGCTTGATAGCAATCATGGAAGTTGGAGGATCAGGACTTCAAGGTCATCTTCAGCTACATGGTGAGACCCTACCTCACAAAATATACTTATCATTGTAATTGCTTTTGTTGTATATTATTATTATTTATATATTATTCTTGTTTTGTTATATATTATTAATTATTAACATGTTATTGTGACTAATTTGCAAATTAACTTTATCATTGATGTTTACAGAAAAATTATAATTATAAAAGGTTCAGTATTACTTGCAAGTAGACACCAGCTGGGAACATGTGAACTGTCATAATTAGCTTAGGTAGGATATGTGTTTGATAGTTACAGTGCATGAGAATATGTTTATTCTAATGACCTTTGGCAGAATTCCTTGAGTCTGGTTGTCTAAATCATGAATTATATTGCTGGCTATAATACGGTGGTATTATAAGTTCTCTGGTCCCCTCCACTCTCACTAATCGAGTTTCTCCTGGGAAGACTAAATTTTATATCCTTTTATCCTTTCATTCTCCCCCCACCCTGTTTTTCCTTTCTCCTTTCTCATAATGATAAACTCATTAACTTTTTCAGTGTGCTAATATCCATTACTAACACCATCCTCTTTGATGCTCACATTGTCATAGATTTGTGCAGTGAAACCTCCTCCAGCTGGGTCCTGTGTCCTCTATACGTGACCCAATTAGTCTTTAAGCTCTCCCTTGTTTTTTTGACAAAAATAAAAATGGATGTCCCAGGCTGCCTCTGTCTGAACCCACCACTTTCTCTCAGTAACCTTTAGAGACAAATGATGGTCAGAGACCAAGGTACAGGCAGAGTGTGTTTATGACTTCTGAAAGAGTCCTTGCTTATCACTGCAAGACCTCTTCAGTAACAGATCTGGAGGCTCTCTCTCTCTCTCTCTCTCTCTCTCTCTCTCTCTCTCTCTCTCTCT
>LOJH01004645.1:0-19046 GCA_001685095.1 Ellobius talpinus | reverse complement strand
TCTCTCTCTCTCTCTCTCTCTCTCTCTCTCTCTCACACACACACACACATCTTAACTAGCACAGCTTATTAAACAATGAAGTTCTATCAGGCTGCTTCAATCTGTCTCTCTTTTTGGAGGGGCAGATCTCCATCCCACCACCTGACACACTGATGTCATCAGTCAGCAGTCAACAGAATCTCCACCCTACACAAACCAAGAGGTACTCTGAGAACCTGACAGCATCATTAGTTAAAACCCAGATGATTAATCCTCATTCTCAGTTTGTCAGTGTTGGAATCACCTAGGAGACACACCTCCAGGCGTGTCTGTGAGGAAGTTTTCTAATCGTGGTTAATTAAGATGAGAAGACTCACCCTGAATGTGGGTGACACCGTCTCAGGCTGGAAAAGCCTGACAGTCTGACAGACAAGTGGAGGAGGAGTTCTGTGTCTAGGGAAGGAGCAGGAAGGTGGAGGAGGAGACGTGAGAGTGGTGCACTGGCAGGACAGGGAAACAGGGACACTTGGGAGCCCTGCTGAAGACTCGGGAGATTGTCCTGTAGACCAACAAACCCAAAGTCTTGTCTGTCACCCAGTCCACCAGAAAATATTATAATGATCGCCTCCAAAATGCATATTTATAAATGTGGGTCACCTACATAACTGGAATAAAGATACTATAAGGAGACATTTTGTGTCTCTCTCTTTGGCTCTCAGACTACTGAGACAATGGACCTCCAGTAATTAGAATTTTCCTTGAAATCTTTATTTATTATTTTTAAAATTAATTTTATTTTATGTGTATGAGTATTTTGCCTGCATGTGTGTTTATGCACCAGGGGCATGCAGTGCCTATGGAGGAGGGGACAGAGAGGGTGTTGGATCTCCTGTACCTGGAGTTACAAATAGTTTGTCACCTGCCATGTGGGTGATGGGAAATGAACCCCAGTCCTCTGCAAGAGCCACAAGTTTTCTTAGCTGCTGAGCCATCTCCAGCCCTCCCCAGCAATCTCATGCTGGGAGAAAGGAAAGGCTAAAGTCTGGTGCCTCCCAGAGAGGGACCTGGGAAGAGACTCCACCCAGTCCTGACAACTTGACAACGGGGAGACAGAGTGGGTTAGTGGCAGGCAGGACAACACTCTGACTAGGGTGACGGGTGGCCATCCCTGCCTCCTGCCCTCTGTTTAAACCTAGGCCCCTGAAGATAGCCTAGGCTGTGGAGTAGTCACTGGACCCTTGCATTCTATTTCCCAATGTGACCACACTGCTTTTTCTGCTTTTCACTATTAATTGTGCCTGTAATTGGTCTATGAGGCTGAGCCAAGCCTGTAAGAGCTTCCTGGGCCCAGGTTCAGACCCTAATTCCAGAAATGTCCACAGCATGACAGCTCTATACACGTCGTTGGCAGTGGCTCTGAAGAGCAGCAGACTGAGACCTGGCCGGGAATACAAGTTCCAGAGCATTCTTCTCTTGTCTTGAAAGGCGTCAGACACCTCTGGAGACCTGTGGGGTTGGGGGAGAACGGGCAAACGTTAGAAGAATCAGAAAAGCAATTCATTCAAATTGCTGTAAATGTCATGTCTCTGGAGTGGCTTTAATTTCTCCAGTTGAGCCTTGGCCGGAGGACCTGAAAACAGGCCCAGGATAGGCCTTTCCAGTGACCCTCAAAGGGCTCATGACATCTCCCCATCATCCAGGCTCCCTTCTCTTCTACCCAGACACTGAAGAGCTGGCCCCCTTCCTCCTTCTCTCCAGCCACGAGTTGGATGTCCAGTTGGCAGCTGGGGCCCTTCCTAAGAAACAATGCCGTATCAGAGCCCATCCCAAAACATTAGCTAGCCCCATGATACTCAGAGCAAAAGCGAAACTCCTTCCGGCAGGTCCCTGGCCCGTTCCTCTGACTTCATCGGGTCTTTCTTTGTTGTTCCGCATATCCAGGCTCTTGTCCCCTGTTCCAGGAGGGATGTGTTCCCTACAGGCACCCCATCTCCTCCACGCTGCCTCTAGCCCCACAGCCACTCTCAGTTGCTCGGCCTTTCCCCTGATACTGCCATCTGGGGATGCATCCCGTGCCGTTTACTTCCTTGTTGGAGCTCTCTGGCTCTCTGGCATCCCTCAGGGCCTGGCGGTGGGTAGCGCTCCATGAAATGGGTCGAAGAGAGGAGCGGCAGTGAGGAAGGGAAAAACTAAAGTGAAGAAGAATATGGTAAAAGGGCTGAAGAAAGGAGGAAGTGAAGGTTGAAGAGAGCTGAGGGAGAGGAAGGAGAGAGGACGGGAGAAGGGAGAAGTACTAGGTTTTAAATGGGGTTTCAAGAAGACACTGAGACAGATTACTGGGGAACAGAGAGTTTGTTAGAAGAGTTACTATTGGTTGGACAGACTGACAGAGAGGCATGGTGGGGCAATGAGGGGAGCTCAGGCCCCAGTGCCAGCGACAGATGGTGGCACAGTGGGGGTCTCCAAAGAGAGAGATCAGGGCATGGCAGAGGTGAAAATTCCTTTTTAAAAAAGATTTATTTATTATTATGTATATAGTGTTCCTCCTGCATGTACATCTGCAGGCTAGAGGAGGGCACCAGATATCATTTCAGATGGTTGTGAACCATCATGCAGTTGCTGGGAATTGAACTCTAGCTAACTAAGTAAATAAATAAGTGAAGTTAACACAGTTCTGGGCTCATGAGGCATAGGAGAGGCTCAACAGACAGGTACGATTGTATTATTATTGTTATTTTTATTGAAGTGCTATGCAAATATGCACATACGTGTACATATATAAACACACACACACAAAGTACGTATGCCTGAAGGCCTTAACTTGCTGGCTCTTCCCACATACCATGCACACCATGCACACCAAGGTGCAGCTCACTGTCCCTCACACAGGTGAAACTCTTCTAGCCTCCAGCTTCCACGCTGTCTGACCTTCCCCAGGAAGCATGGACAAACGTCTGCTCACACCAGATAGGACTGTGGAGGGCAGATCAAAGGAACAGTATCACCCAAGGCAAGTTTGATGAACGGTGAGTCTATCTGAGTTCCTAACAGGGGTGTGGGAGAGGCAAAGGCAGCTGTGGGCTGCAAAGCCCTCTCCAGTGTGGGTGAAGACTTAGCAAAGCTCTACTGTTGGCTGTGTCAGCACGCCTTACAGGCACCACAGAAGCTGCGAGCCCTCTCTCCGGCCACTGTCACAGGTTATACAGCTCTGGGAGGGAGCCTTGAGAAAGTTAGGGTCTATGAGCTTCTAGAATCTTCTAAGCTTTATTTGCTTGCTGAGTCAGTCTATGAGCCTCCCTTCTTCCTCCTCCCTCATAGGCAACATCCTGGATGCAGTTGTCTCTGCTTGAGCCTTATGAATACCCCTTTCTGGTCTTTGCTTATTTTCTTTTTCCTGAGGTGTAGCCCAGGATGGCCTGGAACTCAGCATGTAGTCAAGGATGGCCCTGAACTTCTGAACCTCCTACCTCCACCTCCTGAGTGTTAGGGTTATAGGCATGCACCCCCTATTTGAGCACTGCTGGGGATGGAACTGATCTTTGTGCATTCTGGGCAAGTACTTTGCCAACTAAACTCTATTCTCAACCCTTGTGCTAGACTTAAAGCCGTTCTTATAGGCATTGGTTTATATGTTCTAAAGATTACTTAAAATATGTTTGTTGTAGAAAAAGCTAGTGTCTGCTATGGAAAGAGTCCCAAGAACCACAGATGAGATCCTTAGCAAGCCACTCCAGAGGTCCATAATTAAGCCTTGATGGCTGGGTCCCAGGAGCGCTGGGCTGAGACAGGGTGGAGCTCAAGGAGCAGCGAAGAGCAGCCTTGGAGAGCCGAAGATTTTGACAGCTGATGCAACTCAGAGAGGCAAGGGAGGGCACGAAGGGGCTGGGAGGTGTGGGCACAAGGAAGACAAGAATTAATGAGAAAGAGAAAATAATTTAGCAGGACAGCAAGCCCCAAGAGACGCCTTCCTTCTCCAAATGTCTCATCTGTCCAGAGAAGATGAGGAAGGCCCACAGCGGCAAGGCTGGCCTCAAGAATTTCATTTCCCTGATACTATTCAGATTCCAAACTCGATCAATAAAAGTACAATTAGCGCACTGGATCGCAGCGGACGTGCTTAACCTTTAAGTGGCGGCCACATGCATATGAAGGCCTGCCCGACCGTGTCACCCTATGAGTAGGATAAGTCATCGCCACGTTTGGCATTTGATGGTCTAATGTTAGCATACCTTTTAAAATTCAGGTAAAGATTATTTCAATTTTGTAAAGCTGGGAGCCAGATGTAATTGCCTTGCTCCGGACTTTAGATCTAAATCATCCTGCCAGCTCCTCCTGCAGTTATTGAGGGCTTTATCATTGGGGTGTGTACTGCCTGTACTACGAGCTTGAGTGCCCCAGAGGACCGGAAGGAGACATGAGTGCTCCCAAGAGGAGGATTGACTTTTGCTAGAGACACTGTGAAAGTTTAATTTGGGAAAATGTTTAATCAAAAAATTAATCCATCAATTGACAAGTCCGTTTGGGGAACTCCTGAATGTCCAGAGCCCTGTAGCTGTATATCAAACTACTTTCTATGCAAAGGAACGGAAGGGGAAAGCGGGCTTGGAGCTGTTACGATCATGGGGTCTCACACAGGCTTGCCACATGACTTTTCCAGGAGAGATGTCAACAAACTTCTATTTTCGGCAGACAAGCACCAACAGCAGACCAGCAATACTGTTCCATCCAAGTCCAGCTCTGTGAGCCAGGGTCCCTCGCAGGAGCACAGATGACTCAGTCCAGCAAGAGTGACAGACAGTTCACGAAAACTGCAGCTGCAGAACCCCTGGACAACCTGCAGACATAGTGGTTTCTCAGAGAATCTCTGCTCCCTGACAGTTGTCTCTGCTTACGTCACTTCGGGGAGGGTCCTACTAACACTGTAACTCCAGGAGCTTCTAGTCTGTGAGTTTTGTTGACTTCCTGGGCCTTGTTTTCATTTCCTTCCCCTTCAGGAGAGAATGCTTCAATTTGGGTCCTCAGCACCAGTACCGGCAAAAAAAGACCCCAGTGGCAGCAATGCTGCCTCTCAGAGCTCGGGAAGTAGAGACTGCACATCCCTGGAGCTCACTGGCTAGCCAGCCTTGCTGAATTGGTGAGCTCCAGGTTCAGCAAAAATCCCAGTTTCAAAAAATAAGATAGAGATGGCAAGAGGAAGACACCCATCATTAACCCCTAAGTTCAATAGACGTACGTGAACATGTGCCAGCATGCATGCATACACACACAATATACATACATAAAAGAGATAGAATTTAAGCAAAAGTTTACTAGGAAAAGCTAAACAAAGCAAACAATCTAAAGAGAGACTGGAGTGGTCTCATCCAAGGCAAAGAGCTGCCCAGAGGGCTCAACGTTCTAGAGTTTATAGGAGTTTATGAATATTTATGATGTATGTAGAATATTCACGAAGTAAAGTGACCCTTTTTCCCTTCCAAATCAAGGTGGACCAAATCACCTCTTAAGGGTCATTTTTCCCAGGATTGCCACAAAAGTGGAAGGTGTCAAAACCACAATGCAAAGAATATTATGATGATCTCGGTATCTTAGGGTCGCAGGTGCTCTGTTAGTGCGCATGTGTGTAGAATGCCCTGGTGCCTTAGCTTCTGACGTCGTGGGATGAGCGAACTGCAGCTTCAGGCATCTCGCCATCAGGCCAATCTGTGGCCGCAGTTTTCCACGGTTACTTGCATCTAACTCCTTGCCTTTCCAGTGTCAATTCTGAGACACCTGGGCCACAGACAGAGAGGAAGAAAGGCAGGACAGCAGCCTGGCCCTATCCCTTATTGTGTGCCAGGAAATTGAGCCTCATGACTGTGAGCCCTGTAGCTTTTCTGAAGTCAAGAGTGTGTAGGAGGTGGCCAGTGCTCTCCACAAATGTGATGGGAGAGAGGGAACAGAGCTCCTAAGGGGGGCAGAAGCATGGCCTGTTAGGCTCTTTTCCTCACAATGATGCAGAAACCTAATATTGAGACAAATGATAAAGACATTTGAGAAGACTTCAGTTTGGCTCCCTTTGATCTCTAGGAACACAAGCCAAAAGAACTCATATAAAAACAGGCTGCCCAGGGCTACCTTCCACTGAGACTCCAAGAGTTACTCAGGAAGAAACTTAAGTGGAGTCTTATATAGAAGCTCTCAAAGTTCAAGATTCTGCCAGACATTCTTTCTAGTTTGACATCTATGTGTGACCTTGGCAAAGTTGAATTCTATCTCTGGACCTCATCAGTAAAATGATTCAGGTTCTCAAAGAGTTCAAAAACAAGCTTAGAATCTGGTGCAGGGGCTGGAACAGTGGCTCAGCAGCAGCTAAAACCCATGCTGTGCCAGTATGAGGGCTGGAATTCAGATTCGGTGGAATACCACATAAATCCCAGGTGAGCTTGGTGCCCAGAAAGGCAGAGCAAGAGATCCCTAGAGAGAGAGGGCTAGCTAGACTAGCCATATTCACAAGCTCTGGGTCAGATTGAGAGACCCTGTGATGGAAAGTAAGGTGGAAGAAAGATGGAGGATGAGACCCAGTACCAACCTCAGGTCTCCACGTGCATGCACACCACACACGTATGCCCCCAATACATGCAAAAGCATGCACACACACGTGCATGCACACACCCACACATATACCTCCAATACATGCAAAAGCCATGTACACACACATGCATGCACATCACACACCCAGAGAGAAAGAAGCTTTATGTAGCAGAGAAGAGTCTACCAAAAATCTTTAGTATTCATATTCTTGCTTGCCCTGAATTTGTCTGCCAAGGTGGGACTAAATTAGCCAGTTTTCTAAATAAAATCAATGAGGAACAAATAAAGAAGCCAAGAGCAATCTGCTTTGTGGCAAAAGGAGGTGGGTCAGGAGAGAAACACCCACATCTGCCCCCCAAGGCATCTGAGAGGGACAGAAGTCTATTTCAAGTGTCTGTCTATCCTGATCTCCAAAGGGGTCTTCACAGGTTAAAACATGGAGCCTCTCAGAAAGGGCAGCCATTAGAGTTGGGACGGCATTTTAATGTCCTTATTGGTTAGAGAGAAGAAATTAAAGCATGTGTGTTGGGGGATCACTAGTTTTATAATCTGCCTTTTGCAAAACTCAAATCTATTTTGAGATAAAGAGCTGCGTTCTGAGGCAGCGATGAGGTTTTTCAGTGACAGCTTCATTTGTAAGTTTCGTGTGGTGCTTGAAGGTCACTCATTCTGGGGACTTCAGCCCACATCACAAACAGCAGTCTCTCTACCACCGAAGCAGGTTAGACATGGAAACAATAAATGTGAGCGGCGCGCACTCCTTAAGAGGCCTAAATTGAATTGCATTGACTTTTTACAAAGCCCCAAATTGCTTATCTTATTCAAGTGCCTGAGTGTTTGCTTTTTGATGAGCTCTGGAGAAGACACTTTGCAGCTCAGTTGTCCTGTGAGCTGTGGAGAGAAGGGCTGGGGACTAAGCCGGGGACACGTGACCTCTGAGCCTTCCCCAAGAGTTACTCCCCTCAGAGAGGGCTTGAAAGAGCAAGGCCCTGCCGACCGGAGCTACCCTTCTCCTATGAGACAGCTCTGCCCTGGCTTCCTTCTGCAGCTCAGACAAGAAAACATGGGAAGGCAAAGAATTTCTAAAGCAGGGAAGTAAGGCTTTACAACCCGAGCAAGCCTTGACACCCCGATTTCAATCCCCAGAGCCCACCTAACAGTGAGAGAACAGACTCCATAAAAGCATCCTTTGCCACATGCATGTCCACCATGGCATGCCACATCCACCAACACACACCATACTTACACAGTAAAAGGGACAGAAATTTCAGCAAACAGCACATATACTTGAATACACACGCGGGAAGCATACAAGTGTGCATGCTCGTGCACACGTGTGAGTGCATGCATGTGTGTGTGCGTGTGTGTATGTATGTGTGTGTGTACATTCATGAGTAAACAAGACAATCAGAGCAGATCCAAAAGTAGCAGAGGGTCTGGCCTTGGCTGCCCATAGGAACGACCAGGAAGGCTCTTAGAAGCCTTCTAGCCATTTCCCAGTCAAATAACCCAGAAGCCCTGGAGGGAGACTCTAAATACCATTATTCTCGCGCCTCCTTCCCCAGGATTCTAGCAAGGCAAATCACAGCCACTGTACTGAATGACTGAGGACTATCAAGCAGATGTGACTAGATACATAGGCTCTGATGGTTTGTGTGACTGGAGTTGATTGGGATGATGGATCCATGCTGATGGTGTGTGTGTGGCCACGTCAGTTACAGACATACACAATGTCAAAGAAGAAACAACCTCACAGAAGATACTGTGTGACCAGATGACTTACATTTCTGCCACCATGCCTCCCTTAGATGGACTTTCAACTGTGAGCAAAATAAATGAACCCTTTTTTCCCTTAAGTTGCATTTGCCTGTTCTTTTGTCACAGCAGTGAGAAGCAACTAATACATCCTGTGGGTGAGAAGTTCCAGGCTGCCTCGAGTACCAGGGGCTCCCTTGCCTGGGATCCTGCGATCTGCACTGGCTGTTCCTGTGCCCTGAGGAAGGTGTGGTGCTGTGAATGAGAATGGCCCTCCCAATCTTGCATAGCTGAATACCTGGTCTCAGTTGCTGGGACCTTTTGGAAAGAGTTAGGAGGTATGGCCTGTAATAGGAAGTTGCTTGTTTGTCCCAGTCACCCAGAATCGAAATAATCACACAGAAATTATATTAATTAAAACACTGCTTGGCCCATTAGCTCTAGCTTCTTATTGGCTAACTCTTATATTAATTTAACCCATTTCTATTAACCTGTGTACCACCATGTGGCAGTGGCTTACCAGCAAAGTTTCGGCATGTCTGACTCTGGTGGCGGGCACCATGATGTCTCCCTAACTCCGCCCTTCTTTCTCCCAGCATTCAGTCCAGTTCCCCCCCGCCCAGCCTACCTAAGTTCTGCCCCATCAACAGGCCAAGGCAGTTTCTTTATTTATTAATGGTAATCACAGCACACAGANCTTCTTATTGGCTAACTCTTATATTAATTTAACCCATTTCTATTAACCTGTGTACCACCATGTGGCAGTGGCTTACCAGCAAAGTTTCGGCATGTCTGACTCTGGTGGCGGGCACCATGATGTCTCCCTAACTCCGCCCTTCTTTCTCCCAGCATTCAGTCCAGTTCCCCCCCGCCCAGCCTACCTAAGTTCTGCCCCATCAACAGGCCAAGGCAGTTTCTTTATTTATTAATGGTAATCACAGCACACAGAGGGGATTCACACATCAGTGTCCTTGTGGGAGGAGGTTTGTCACTTGGGATGGGCTTTGAGGTTTCAAAGTCCCAGCTGGTCTCAGTTAGCTCTCTCTACCTCATGCTTGTAGATCAAGATGTGAGCTCTCAGCTACTGCACCAGCACCATTCCTGCCTGCCTGCTGCCATGCTCACTGCCATGATCATCACGGGTTCTAACCTTCTGAAACTGTAAACTCTTCTATAACTTGCTTTGGTCATGGTGTCTTACCCCACTGCTAATTACAGTTCTAGATGCTTCTTTGGTGAAGGAATATGAGCAACTCCCCCAACACAAAAGAGCAATGGGTAGAAAAATACTCTGCTTCACCCTGGGGTCCCGGCCCCAAATAAATCCCCTGCTAAGTTCCCTCTTGAGATCCTTTGGATCTCAGAGTAGGACACAGGACCATGGAGAACCTTTGTGTGAGAGTGTTTAAGGCATATCACTGGCCTTGCTGACCTACACAAGGCATTCTAGAGGTGAGAGGGTTCCTCACAAGACCTTGATCTGCAGCTAACTGGCAGCTACTCTTCCTTCTAACCCCTCTCCTCCTCTCCTGCCTAGTACACAAGTGTGCACATATATGCACACACACACACACACACTTCTTATGGAAGTCTTGCATCAGATTAAGGCCATATTCTTTCTTGTTTTGCCTTTTCTCCCTCCCTCCTTCTGTCCGTCCATCCATCCATCCATCCATCCATCCATCCACCCATCCATCTATCTATTTATTTATTTATTTTACTATTGTTGTTTCTCTTGAACAGGGTCTCACTTTGTAGTCTTGGCTGGCTTGGAATTCACTAGGTAGACCAGGCTGACCTGAAATCCGCAGAGCTCAGCCTGCCTCCACCACCACCAGCCCTGGCCAAGAGCTAGAACTGAAGATGTGAGGCACCATGCCTGGCCCCTGAAAATTCTTTCTTAAGGGTTATGACCTTAAATCTGAACGTTTAGTGGTGGGGCTCCATGTACTTTGCTGCAAACCTTTCACATCTGGAGTTGTAAAGAAACAGTCATTGAAACCAAGTCCACAGAGCTCTCCAGTACTCAAAGGCGGCCTTCACAGGCTTTGGCACATAATAGCATATTTCTTCTTACCCTCAGAGAAACAAAACGGGCCTGTTGCACTTGCTTGTCTCCACAAATAAAGTGTGCCAATACCCACTCGTGTGTGTATGTGCTCATGTGTTTGTGGGTGCACACATATGTGCAGATGTGTGTTCATGTGAGCATGTGAGATGTATACGGAGGCCAAAAGCCAACCTTGGGTGCTGTCCCATAGGTACTATTTATCTTGTTTTTTGAGATAGAGTCTCTCATAGTACTAGAACTCATCTATTCAGTTGGCCAGCAAATCAAGGGATCTTGCTGTCTCTACCTTCCACGGCACAGGGATTATAAGCATGTGCCACCACCAATGCTGGCTTTTGTACAAGGGTTAGAACCGCAGCCCTTGTACTTTCATGGCAAGCTTTGTACTGTCTCACCCCTCCCTCCAATGCCCACTCTAGCTGTGCAGTGATTTGTTTTTCAAGATACCATAGGTCCCCAAAACACACAAGATTAGTCCCACTTTACACTTTGGTAAACTGAGCACGAGAGAGGTTATATATCTTGCCCCAAACCACATAGTTGGCTAATTGTTGAGGTTAAATAGTTGAGATGGGTCTTATGCTGCTTAAAACTGACTGGCTTAAAACTTCCTGTGTAGCACAGGATGAGCCTGAGCTCCTGAGCACTGGGATTACAGCTCTGTGTCACCTTGCCCAGTTTATGTGATACTGAGGATCAAACTCAGGGTACCATTCCCTCTGAGCAAGTGCTCTCCCAGTGGAGCTACGTCCCAGTAATTAAATTACTGTGTAAGGCCAGACCTACACATGTGATACTCCAGTGGATTCTAAGCTTCCCCCTGGCTTCTATAGTGTAGCACCCATTGGCCAAGGTGTTGGCAAGCCTGGTGCCCATTGGCCACAGTGTTGGCAGGTCTGACACCCACTGTCCAGGATGTGGACAAGGCTGGTGCCCATTGACCAGGGTGTTGGCAAGCCTGGCACAAGGTTGTATCCTTGTTGTGGTAATGAATTTTCTCTTTCCCCAAAATTCCATTGGCATTTATCCACTCAAAGGTATGTACAAAACCAAAAATATTTACCATACCTGTGGCATATGGACAAGACAGATGGGCCCCACAGCAGCATCCAGCTGGCCCCAAGGATGTGGCCATGTCAACAAAATGTCCTCAACAATGGGTATATTGGTCAGTTTTCTGTCACTGAAACAAACACCTGAAGCAATCAGTATGAAAAAAGGAAAGCTTTGTTTTGGGTCCATTTCAGAGGTTTCAGTCCATACTCAATTGGCCCCATTGCCTTTTGGTCTGGTTTTGGCAAAGCATCACAGAAATCTGTACTCAATTGTTGTGGTCAGGAAGCAGAGATCAAGTGTTCCACAATCTCCAATCAAAAACATGAGCCAACACCCTGAACAACACTCCAGGCCTCACCTCCTAAAGGCCTCAGCACCTTCCAGAAACAGTGTGGCCCTAGGACCAAACCTCCAATACATGGAACTTTCCGGGAGAGTCAAGATCCAAACTAGGGCAGTGGGACTGTCCTGCTGAACTCTGTCCTGGAGCCTCTCCCAGGCTCCCTGTTTATCTTCAGAAGCCAGGCCTCACCTACAAAAGAGAAGTGAAATTTCATACAGATAGCACAGGCTGTAGCATCTGTGAATTCGTTTGCCTTTCCCTGGTAGGTGTCTGTAAGGAAGGCTGGGAGGTACTGAGATCAGTTAGGAGCGTACACCCCTCCCGTGGCAGGGAAATGCTGAGTGTTGCATCAGTTGTGAGAGCTCTTCAAAGACTGATAGACTCTAAGTCATGATTTAAGGACTTCTAAGCCAGGCTTGTGCCTATAACCCCAATACTGGAGAGGTGGAAAAAGAAGGATTGTTGCAAGTTCTAGACCAGCATGTGTCATTCAGTAGTTCCAGGCTAGCTGTGGCTTGAGTTCAATTATTTTGGGAAAAAAAGAAAAACCCTAGAAATGGACTAATAGATGGATGGGTGCATGAGTGCACAAGTGTATGTGTGGGTACGTGGGCATATGGTGGGTGGGTAGGTAGGTATGTGGTGGGTGGGTGGGTAGATGGATAGATGTATGGATGGACAGATGGGTGGATGAACAGATGGATGGATGGACGGAAGGCTCAGTAGACGCATAGGTGGCTGGGTCAATGGATAAACACGTATGGGTAGATAGACTGGTAAATTGGTTGATGGATAAGTGGATGAATGAGTCAATAAATAATAAACATGGGAAGCAGTTGGTTAGGTGGCACAGAAACAAAAAATTTGTGAAGAGAGAACAAGGAACTTGAGTGATAATGTGTAAACACACACACACACACACACCTGAAACATGATAGTTCAGAACCATTCCATCACCCAGCACACCGCAGTCCCCCAGCTCTCCCCTGGGCCTTTGCGCACACACAGCCGCGTTATCTCAGTGCCTCTCTAGCAGCACAGCGCTCCATTCTTCCCCTTTGCAGGCTGGGTAGTTGCCCACATTTGAACCCCAGGGGCATTTCCTGACCTCTTGTGATAGTTTGAATGTATTTGGTCCCCATGAACTCATAGGGAGTGACACTATTAGGATGTGTGGCCTTGTTGGAGGAGGCTGGGTGACATATGCCTTTAATCCAGACCTTGAAGCTGGAGGGCACACCTTTAATCTGGGTCACACTTTCTGTTGGAAGTGTGTCACCGTGGGGGCCGGCTTTGAGGTCTTTTTCTCAAGCTTCACTCAGTGTGACAGTCAGTGGGCTTCCTGTTGCCTCTGAGTCAAGATATAGCACTCTCAGCTCCAGCGCCATGTCTGCCTGCATGCTGCCGTGCTTCCCTTCATGATAGTAACAGACGGAACCTCTGAAGCTGCGAGCGAGCCACCCTCGATTAAATGTTTGCTTTAGAAGAATTGCCATGGTCATGGTGTCCCTTCACAGCAATAGTAAACTCTAACTAAGACACATCCCTAGGCAAATCTCTGCCCCTGCTGCAATTCTAGCACTTAAAATACTGGAGATATTACCTGTGGGTTTGTCAGCCCTTGTCGGCTAGACAGAGCCATGGAGGTAAGGCTGTGGTCTGTTCCCACATTTTGCCCATTGTTCATAAAGGGGTCTCCCTCTACCATACATTCTCCTTCATGCACATAGGAGACAGGTATTGGGGGGCTTCTGTTTTGGGGCTCCTTCTGGAGCCAGTGGCAGGACCCCTTCCTCAGAGAGTCACACACACACACACACACANAGAGAGAGAGAGAGAGAGAGCTCTAGATGGTGTAAAGTGCCAGGTGAGAGTGTGCCCCGCTCCTAGCGGAGTGATTGCTTTTGCTCTGGGCCTAAGTGATTGCTCTCCAGGCCCCAGGTGCAGCGCCAGCAGGGAGGTGGCACAAGGAGACCTCAACACCCACCTCCTGTTCGTGCTAACAAAGACAGATCGGATGCAGCCACTCAAGTGCCTTTGCCCGTTAACTGTTAAGTAGCAGACTGATTGTTCCAAAGTTGACAAGTGACAAGGAATGAGGTGGCAGGTGCTTCCAACAGCCCTCCCCCTCCCCCTTGGGGCAGCAGGGACCAGGACTCTGAGTAGGGGACTATCTGATAGACAGACACTCAACTCAGAGACACACAAGGGTTCCCATCTTGCTTACTTCTGACCCTTGATCTAGCCTACATTACCTTGGTCTCCCACAACTCAAATAAATAAATAAAACGTGCTCCCCCAGGCAGCCCAGGGAACCATTTCCAGACTGCTGCTCATCCTTGGTGCTGCTCTCGGGGTGTCACAATGGAAGGCGGCAGCTGGTGAGAATGGAGACATTAGGGGTGTGCAGGATTCTTAGAACTTATTTAGCCCCAACCCCCTCCTGGGGACCCTTCCCCACTGCCAGTTCTGTTTTCTAAGTTCATTGTGCCCAGAATCCCACAACCAAGGATGCAAGTCTAACCCTAACCTCTGGTGACTCCTCGGTCATTTTCGGCCTATGTGAGAATGTGTACATACACATGTATGTATGTTCATTTGAGGATGTACACATGTGTATGAAGGCTAGCCAGTTAGCCACAAGAGTCATTCCTCAGGCACTGTTTCTCTCCCATACCCCCTTTTTGTGAGTCACGGTCCCACACTTTAACCTGGAACAGTCTAAGTAGGCTGGGCTGGCCATGAACCCAAGTATACTATATACCCTGTTTGTACCTCCTCATTGCTGGGATAGCAAACATGCACCATGCCTGGCTTTTAATGAGGGGTCTAAGGATCAAATTCAGACATTTTTGACAACTGAGTCATCTCCACAGCCCCATTCTTTAAGGACAAGACAGGCTTGGGTGGAGTTTTACCCCACATCCACTGTGGGAGACAGGCCGGTAAAGATGGTTTGACCAAAGCAGGGAGGAAAAGGCATTTTCTGCCATCCCTCTGATGGCTCCAGTACCCTCTGTGGAAGCCCATGGTCCCCAGCACACAGAAGGGGGAAGAAACCCAAAGCCCATAACTCATGCTAGTATTCAATCACACCAGGGGGCTCTTCCAGCCTGTGCCATCTGTTGAATTGCCTCTGCGATGTGGCTGCTGCCCTCCCAGCAAGGTTAAGGGCAGTCATCTCGGGACTTTTGTGAGCACCATGTCAGGCCCCAGCAGACACCAGGTAAGAGTGGGTCATGTGATTGATGGGGCACTCTGTGCCCGAGCATGAACAGCCAGCCCGTCCAAGCTCCCTCCAGCTGGCCAGCAGCCCTTCGACACCACTTTGCACTCTTTCTCTAATAAATTCAAACGCATGGATGTGACCTGACAAGTGAACGTGCTCACTAATTTATATCAATGAACAAGATCAAGGCCAAGACAGAGCAGAGAGCGGCTGCTGAGCTCTGCCCTAGGACATCTCAAGCTGATATGGCTTGCGCTCGTGGGGTTACAGCAATGCTGGTTTCTATCTTGGGCAGCGAAAGAGAACTAAACATTTTTGTTTACTGCAGTGGCTTCAGTGAGCCCTCTCAGATTTCATGCATCCCAGGGTAGTGATGGTGAGATGGTGGAACCCTTAAGATCTGGGGGCAGAGGAAGAGGTAGCTAGGACATTGGAGGCCCTGTCCCCTGAAGAGATTGATGGAGTTATTACAGAACTCTGATCAGTTCCCTAGAGAGCCTTCAAACAAGAGGAAGCCTGACCTCTGTGTCCCCATTGACTGCCCCCTCCCTCTCATGCTTGCTCATATTGTGATGACCTCTGCCAGGTGACAGGGACAAAAGGCCCTCTCATAACAGGCTGGACAAGGAAACCACTGGAGCTTGGAATTTCAGCATCCAAAGCGGTTACTTAAATAAGCATCTTTAGGGTGTCTCTTGGGGCTGCACGTCCAGTGGTTAAGGTCAATGGAAAGCTACAGCAATCCAGGCAGCATGACAAAGGGCACAGTCTCAGATATGAAGGTATGGGTCACTCTTTCATGGAAATATACATCCGTTGAAGTGCTTGCTTGGGGAGGAGATGATACAGGAGAGGTAGGAGAGGGAAGCTAAGACCACATGAACAGTGACAGAAACAAGGACTGTAATTAGTGTGACTCTTTGTGTTCTATTTGTTAAGAACATGCTTGCTCGTACATTAAATATGTATTTGTGGTTTTCTTTTATTATAACATCTATGGAGATATTATTAGAGGTTAGGCATTGTAAATCTATATGTCATATTTAAGCTAGAAGGCATCAAAGGACTTTGGTACCCAAGCTCTCTGGAGCCCAGATAGCTGTCATTGGAGCTGCAAGATTTAGCATTTTCTTTGATAGATTTAGTTTCACTGCTATGGCCTTGGTTGGTTACTTTGGGTTTTGTTTGTTTTCTCTTTTGGAATAAGAATGTCTGCTTGGTTCCATCACGTATGGAATTATGCGATTGGTTTTGATATTCATATGAGTTTACAATAAATAGATCTGAGACTTTTAAGACACTGGGATTTTTAAGGACTTGAGGAAACTTTTAACATACATTGTATTTATATTATGAAATAAACATGAAACTTAGCAAAGAAGGTTGGTTTGGGGTGTTTTGTTTATTTGTTTTTGTTTTCCATGACAGGGTTTCTCTGTGTAGCCTTGGCTGTCCTAGAACTGGCTCTGCAGACCAGGCTAGCCTCAAACTCACAGAGACCTGCCTGCCTCTGCCTCCTGAGTGCTGGGATAAAAGGCATGTACCACCACTGCCTGGCCAAGATTGGGTTTTTAAGATTTATTTTTATTACTTTAAATTTATTTATTTATTTGTTTGTTGTTTATTATGTGTAGGTATATATGCCTGCTTAAGGATTTAGTCTTTAAGGTTTGTGTATCAAGTTGACAAGGAGTGGCTTATCACAGTTGGTTTTAATGTCAACTTGCCATGAATTAGAATCACCTGAGTAGGGAGCCTCGGTTCTTTGGCCCTTGGCTGGCTTGGCTTCCCTCTTTCCGCTGAGTTAATCCACCCTGTTGTTGCAGCTGCTTCTGATTCCTTCGCTCACGGCAGAACCAGCATTTCTGAGCTTAACCAGGGACCAAGCTCTCCAGGAACCTTCTGGGCATCTGGTGCCACATTGAGACTACTTTGGCACCTTTGGACTGAGCAATTACCAGCTGGAAGGACACCCCATGCCCTAGTGAGCTGCAGCCACGGTGGGGCCACTCGGACTGCTAAGATACCCAGCTTCTAGGACCACGAATACCAGATTCTCAGCTATTGGGTGAGGTTCTGCAGTCGTCATTATTTTAAAAAATCCATACTGTCTTAGTTAGGGTTTGTATTGCTGTGGTGAAACTCCATGCCAAAAGCAACTTGGGGAGGAAAGAGTTTATCTTACACCCCAAGTAATAAGCCATCATCACCAAAGGAAGTCAGAGCAGGAACTCGGGCGGGAACCTAGAGGCAAGAACGGAAGTAGAATCCATGGAGGAGTGCTGCTTACTGGCTTGCTTTCTTATAGAACCCAGCACCATCATCCCAGAGATGGCACTGCCCACAGTGAGCTGTACCCTCCCTCATCTGTCAGTAAATTAAGAAAATGGTCTATATACCAACTGCCCACAGTCCTATCTGGCGGAGGCATTTTCTCATTGAGGTTTCCTTCTCTAAGCTGACTCTAGTTTGTGTCAAGATGTCCCGTCTGATACATTCGTTGCAAATTTGAGATACATCTGTAACCCCACACTTTAATCTCTGTCTCCTCAGATGAATAAAATCCGTACTTTCACCCTTCTTTGTGGGCTCCATCTCTTTGTACTTAGGTTAAAGAAACTTTTCCCAGGAGAGAGTCAGGGCAAACTCTGATATGAACTTCATATGGCTTCCTCAACTCAAGAATCAATCCCGGAAGCTGGGGAGTCAGCTCAGTGGGTGAGAGTACTTGCGTGCAAACATGGAGACTTGAGGTAGAATCTCTAGCAGCCACGTAGAAAGCCAGACATTTGGTCCCATGCATACCTAAAAGCACAGCACAGAAGGGGCACGGAGACAGGAACGTTTCTGGGCTTGCTAGCTGTCATCCTAGCATCAGGTTCAGTGAGAGACCGTATCTTTAGAGAATAAGATGGAGCCGCTGGAGAGACAGCATGGCGGTTAAGACCACTCTGCTCGCAGAGCAGACCCAAGTCCAGTTCCTAGAACTCATTTACAGAGACTCACACCACCTGTTAAATCCAGCTCCAGGGAATCTGACTCCCTCTTCTGGCCTCTGTTGGGTACTTCACACATTTGTACACAGCTGTTTGAGTTACTGTTGCTGGGATGAAACACCATGACCAAAAGCAAATCAGTGAAGAAAGGATTTACTTGGCTTGTACTTCCACATCACTGTTCATCATCATAGGGTGTCAGGACAGGAGCTCAAACAGGGCAGGAAGCTGGAGGCAGGAGCTGATGCAGAGGCTGTGGAGGGATGCTGCTTACTGACTTGTTCAACCTGCTTTGTTATAGAATTCAGAATCACTAGTCCAGAGGTGGCTCTACCTGCAATGGACTGGACCCTCCCCCATGGATCACTGATTAAGAAAATGCCCTACTGGTTTGCCTACAGCCTGATTTTATGGAGGCATTTTCTCAATGGATGCTCCCTCCCTTTGGCTTGTGTCAAATTGACATAAAACTAGCCAGCACTACAATCAACAACAACAACAACACACACGTACACATAAATAAAAATAAGGTAAATCTTAATTTTAAAAAAGAGAGAGAATAAGGTAGAAAGTGACAAAACAGAACATTTGATGCCCTCATCTGGCTTCCACACATATGTACTAGTGTGTGGACCAACACACATATACAGCACACACATTCATGCTCTATACACACATACCACACACACACACACACACACACATACACACAAGAATCACTCCTTTGCTTGCTTAAAATATTTTGTTATGTTTAATACTAGCTTTTTGGGAGAAGGCAAACCCAAGAATTGCTGCTTTTAGGGTTAAAACTATTTCAGGATGGCTGGAGAGATGTCAGTGGTAAGAGCACTTCCTGCTCTTGCAGAGGACCTGAGTTCAGTTTCCACCACCCACAAACTGAACTTGAAAATAGAGTTGAAATCCCAGCCCCAGGGGATCTATTGCCCCTTCTGGACCCCTTGATTTCCTGTACTTATATGTGCACATACCTATACACATAGATACACACCAGCACATACCTATACACATAGATACACACCAGCACAT
>LOJH01004644.1:17546-35858 GCA_001685095.1 Ellobius talpinus | reverse complement strand
CCACAGGGCAGGGAACCCTGACTGCTCTTAGGACTGGAGAGGGAAGGGGAGGGAGGAAGGGGGAAGGAAATGGGAGAAGGGGAGGAGGTGGAATTTTTTAATAAAAAAAATTTAAAAAGAAAAAAATATGATACATACATAAATTTGTGTGCATCAAAATCACTAAATTGAAAGGATTAGCAAAATGAAGTAATGTCAAGAATGCTAAGATATTAAAACTCACAAAAATGCTGGTGATTATACAATTGGAGTCAATTTATAAAAATCTTTGAGATGACCACTTTTATTTATTAGAATATACATAGTTGTTTTAGTTTTACTTAATTACAAAGGTTTGCAATAATCCTTTTGCAAGTGGGGAATGGTTGTGACTTTATAGAGACAATATTTCTCACCCAAAAAAGCCACCTACATTTCTATTTGTTTTGATCATTGTCTTCATTCCTATAAAGGTCCCAAGGATTACTCATGACGTTAAGGCAGCGCAGGACACATGTCCAAATGAAAGACTGTCACCCACCACAAAATGTGTTGTGCAACTATGCTGAACCATCCCTCTCCTCATTTATTTACTTAGTCCAAGCAGACTATATGTATCATGCAAATTTCTCACTGGAAATGGTAATCAAACTTTAATCTTACTTAACAACTGATAAATCCCAGTTGTCAAATGTAATATTACATCTAAAATATTGATGTAATATTCAAAATATATTTAAAATAACTTGATCACTAGTAAACTTGGCAAAAAACTGTGAAGACCTAAAAATAACCCTAAGAAACTTAATTTTAATTTAGATAGCATAAATCCTCAAAAATATAAAGAAAAATCACCTGAATAAACTACATTGTAGTGAAAGCAAAATACTACTGACAGAGAGAACTGTTTGTATACAGCTATAAGAAATACAGAGAAGGGAAAGGAAGGAACAAACATCAAGAACCTGAGCCATGGGATCGATAGATACATTAATGTAAACTTAAGGCTCTTGTTTTGAGATCAACCCTGAAAAGAAACAGACACTCTCAATTGTATGTGCTCAAAGGCTTGTGTGTGTGCCTGCATGCACGCTGACATGGAATGATGGGTATCTGCATAGACGTCAGATGACAACTCTGTGGAGTCAGTTTTCTTCTTCTACCTCTATGTGGATTCCAGCAATTGAACTCAGGTTATCAAGACTGCCATAATCTCAATCACACACTGAACCATCTCACAATACCAAACCTTACCCTAAATTAATAACATATACTCATATGCAGTGCACACATAATACACACAACCACCACTGAAATAAAAATTTTAATTCCCAAAAGATCTATTAATATAAAAGTTACTAAAATACTATAAAATATAGAAATTATTTAATGGTTTAACATAATCAGGCATAGAAATTTTCAAACTGGAACATGTCTCTAATTTCATGAAAAAGACCAGTTGGGGAAAATGATATAAATTCCAGCACAAAAAGTTTCATCCCAAATGTAAAAGGATTCCATTTTCTATACAGGGGTTTCATAACTGGTATCCATTCACAAAATTGACATTACTAAATTCACAAAGATGGAGGCCATGGGATGTTCATTCCCAATGCACTTCATAGCATGTGACAAACACTGGGTACCAGATCAATGTTTACAAATGAGTGAAGACCAGACTCCAAGAAAGTAGCTAAGGAAGAGCTACTGTGGATGGGAGGGGAGTGGTACTGTAGGGGGGTTGTGGTATCATAGTAGAGGAGTAGGGGAACTGTGGGTGGGGGGGTCCACCTACCCAGCTGATTTTCTTTTAAAATTTATAACACCAGATTCATAGTTCTAAAGTTTCCCTTAATATTCAGGGTATCATATTTTCTCTAGGATCCTTAAGACGTTGTGGCAGCCAGGCAATGGTGGTACACGCTTTTAGTCCTAGCACCCAGGAGGCAGAGACAGGTGGATCTCTGTGAGTTCAAGGCCAGCCTGGTCTACAGGAGCTAGTTCCAGGAMAGGATCTAAAACTACAGAAAAACCATGTTTTGAAAAAACAAACAAAAAACGCTGTGGCAATCTGCACTATTTGGAAGCAACTAATGAAATACACACACACACACACACACACACACACACACACACAGGAGAAGCTATTTCTCATGAAAATGCCTCAAATACCAATAAGTGATTTACAGAGCAATGGAACTCATCCCAGAAATTGATTTGGGATTGGCTCATGGGAATATAAACAGAGTAGATTTATATTCTAGTTGAAAGCTTCAAGTATGCTATCAATTTAACACATTGTTCTTCCTTTCCTTTTTGATGTAAGAACTGCTAGAACTGTACTCGAAAAATCCCAGACAAGCCTTGAAATGGGATCTCCATTTGCTCTTCCCTTCCTGAAGCCTCTCTGTTGAAGCCCACAGAGAGTTCTGGAGACAAGGCTACCCTCTGACAGAGGCTTAACACTGGACTATAGCTGTTGGGACCATTAAGTATGTGAAGGAGACTTTTCTCTTCTTTGATATATCCTATTATTCTGTCAATTTCAAATTTCAAAAGATATAAATCTCCTATTCAAGATACTATGAAGGATGAGTTCACACATCTCAAAAATGGAGACAACAGTTGTGAAGAAGTCTGCTTCACCATTGTCTAGGTTGATGATTTTGTACCTGTATGTTCAAAACTACCAGCCTGGGGACTGGAAACATGACTCAGATATTAAGAGCACTGGCTGCTCTTCTAGAGGTCCTGAGTTTAATTCCCAGCATCCACATGGTGGCTCACAACTATCCATAATGATATCTGGTGCCTTCTTCTGGCATGTAGTCAGAATATTGTATACATAACAAATAAATAACGACAATTTTCTAAAAAATTCAAACCTTGGTAGAGGATTGAAGGGGAGGGGAGAGGCAGGGAGGGGAGCAGAGTAAAATGTAGAGCTCAATAAAAATCAATAAAAAAAATACAAACCTGTGTATTTTGCTGTCTGTTTTCATGTTCTTAATCTTGGAAGTCCCTTCCACTATGGAAATCAAAACAATCCCTTGAATAGCAAAGTTAAAATCTGTGTTAGCTAATGTCCAAGGATATGTCAGACCATCAGATGATTCAATATGAAAAAATCAGGGTACTTGGGGAAAGAAAGAGGGTGGCATACTGTGCTCTCTATGTAAATTAGACGACAGTGTCCGATATCTTTTCTCTCCTTACCATTTACCTAAAGTCACACTGACATGGATGTCAGTAAGACATTGGTTCCAAGTATATTAAGCCAGAAAGGAAGAAAGAGGTTTCAAAAAGTAGATCTTTCCACATCCCACCTTCCTCTGTCAAATCATGATTAGTCCCTAATAATTAGAAACAGCCTATTATCACCAATTAATGCTACATCATTATTAAAGTTTTGTTTTTTACATGGTATGAAAAAGAAAGCATATGAATTCAATATTCTCATGAATAAGGTTGACAAATTACAGGAATTAATATAAAGTACATTGAAATAAGTCTAGGACTGAAACAGAATTATCTACCCACAGGTCAGAACAAAACTAAAAGTGTGGGTCATTCCATTAACATTGGAACTTCACAGTTAATGAACACTGAAGACCCTGCCTTGGACTTTGGAATGATGAAGATTCAAATATTATATAAGTAATATTTTCTCCCATTTCATGTAAGATGACTCTTTCTACCACAATGAATGTGTATTATGTAGTAAGTGGCCAGTGTCCTCCCTTTTGTATACTTTCTGTCAGAACATTGGCAGGAAAGCATCTCAGTGGTTGCACAGTCCTGTGAGGAAAACTACCACTGCTCACCTCTAAGCCTCTGTTTAACAAAATATTTTAAAACAATATTTAAAAGAGAAAGACCATCTTGATCTGCCATTTCAGCTATTCCTCATTTTTAAATTCCACTAATAAAGGATCCCAATCAGCTTACAGATATTTGACCTCTCATATTTGCCCTTTGCTTCCTCGATAGTTGGGTATCCTGAATTAGACTATGAAGAAACCAAGAAGCTAAATGTGATACACAGAATTGAGGTGGTTTAAAAAAAGTAATTCTGATGTACGAATGGACAGAATTAAGATTATCACTGTCCCATAAAATTTACACCTAGCCTGGAAGCTGGTGTTCCACAATAAGATAATGCAGTAGAAACACATTTTAGTTAAGGAGAAGAGCAAGGAAAAGGGGGGGGAAGTTGAATGAGGAAAGAGTACAACTGGGAAACTGTAGCTGCCTATCACACAGGGAACATTCAGATGGAGCAAAGAGGGGTCTGATCTTGTGAAGGAACCGGGCATGGCTAAGGAGACTCACTCAGTAGCCCATAAGAAATGAATGCTTTCTGACAAGTGTTATTTGCTCTAAATGTGTCTTGAGTTCTTCCTCTGAATCAGAACAGACACAATTCAAGACTTTAAGGGTCCTGTAAGTGAATAGAGGGACCAAAGAAATAAATACAATGCAAAATAATGTGTTTTCTCATAGAAATGACATTTAGTAAAATAAATATGGATTTACTAAATAAATAAATAAACAACTGATGAATGATAGGAAGAGAAACAGAAGACATCAAACAAGAAGCTGTACGGTGCCCTGAGAAGCATCTGAAATTTGGTGCTGTATGCTTGAGTTCCAGCATATCCCTCACTAGTGAGGTAACCTTGAACAATTTGTTTCCCTTTTCTTAGGCTGGTCTTCCACAACTTAAGTAGCATAATGTTCATGGAAATTACCTGACACCAAGTGGGCTCAACAGTGCAGCAACCATTCCTGGTTCCCAGGAAAAACATAAGGGAAGCAACAGTAGAGTGTGGGTCACTAGTACACAATAGGAACGTGGAGGAGGTTACTCCAGGACATCACACCTTGTACTGGTGGGTTTCAACTAAGTGCAGAGTATTTTAAATAGCATATAATTTTATCTCCCGTTCATAATTATTCCAAATCGAAGAAGACATCTAGACAATTCAAGTGATGTTTTGATTTATGGTCTTTGAGAAATATAATCCTATCACCCTTGGTTTCTGGCTAAATATAGTGTAAAACTTAAAAGAAAGAGCAAAGGATTCTCAGGGTAGGGAGGTGTTAATCTAGAATAAGGACCCTTAACAAACTAATGGATAGATATTCAACTTAGTATTACCCTTGAGGCCAAACATGGCAGCACATACCTTTTATGCCAGAACTTGAGAAACATGAGCAGACAGATCTATGAATTTGAGGCCTGACTGACCTACAGAACACGTTTTAGGACAGTCAGGGATACACAGAGAAACTTTGAGAAACCAAAAACAATGCAAAAACATAAAAAACATTGAGCATTAGTTTGCAAGGTATTTTTCAAGAAAAAAATGACTTTAATCAGATATTCAAATATCTATTTGAAACAGTTTAGTTTTATGAGTCATAGATTATAAGAGTAACAGCTGCTATACATAAAAATGGAAAATGCAGAATGGCATATTTAGCCTGTGATACATCCTCTAGGCAAACTGATTATGACCAAAAATTTGGTATGGAATTTATTCTGAGGATAAATTTAGGAAGCATCCATGGAAAATTCAGGAGGACTCAATAAGAGTAAAGGATAATGTAACCTTGAAAGGAGAACTGAAGGCTGGGAAAAGGGCATGGCAGGTTAAGTGTGCTTGGTGTGCAAGCATGAAGACCTGAATTCAAACTCCCAGCATCCAACACTTAGAGAGCCAAGTGTGGCTATGAGAGACTGTAATTATCATGTTGTGGAAGGTCCAAGGCCCTCCCTACTACATCTAGGCTGAGCAAGGTATACATCCGAACAGAATAGGATCCCAAAAAGCCAGTACATGCAGTAGAGGTAAATCCCAGTGCCAATGCCAGTGGCCCCTCAGTCTGCCCCAACTGTCAACCACATTCAGAGGAACAAGTGCCTTACCCTCTCTTAGGATTAGATGGGGGTGCGGTGGGAGGGTGTGTGGAAGAAATGGGAGGAGGAGAGGGAGTGGGAACTTAGATTGGTTATTTTAAAAAAAAAATCTAGTAAATAAATTAAGTTTAAAAAATATGTTGTAATTGAGGAAAAGACAGGAATCACTAGTGTGAGTCAGGAATGTGAAACACCAGGCTGGCTCTAGGTTTGGTGGGAAAGCCTGACTCAAAGAAAAAATGGCAGAAAATATAGAGCAGAACACCCAAAATCCTTCTCTGCTTTCTTCACATGCACAGGAGCAAGAGAAGCAACCAGTTAAAGAGAAGAGAGGTCAGTGATAGAGAGCCCCGAGAGAGCTCACATGAAACAATCCAAAGCCCAATCTTCCAAGGAGAGCCTGGAGTTCGACAGTAAAGGTTTAATGTCAGGATGAATGAGCGTTAATTAATATACTTGTTCTAAGGTCAAGCATTTTCTCTGAAAAAAAAAAACAACAAAAGAAAAAAGCTTCACTTACCAGCTGCTCCCACTAAAATCCTGTTTAAATAGCTTACTCTGGTCGTGAAGGAAGCACAATTGGAGGGAGGTGTGACCACCGGGTACAGCTTTAGCCTTCATAGCGGGACCTCCCATTTCCAAATGAAGACTACCCCCAGAGCCATAGAGACTCATTCAAATGCCAATGTCTTCTGTGAGCCTATGTCCCCTACTTTGATTTGTGGTGAAGGCTAAACACAGTGGGAAAACGTCAAATAAAACATTCACCGTTTCCATAAAATACCTTGACGTTACAAGAGGATAATCCTGCTTCTTTCAACTAGCTAAAAACTGACCTTCCCTTGCTCAAAACTGCCTGTTAGAGTCCCAGGACAGGTTGTTCTGACATTCTTTTAACATCATCTCATCATCACAGCCAAAACTAATCACAAGAATATTACCCGTTGACAGGTGCATTTATTCTGTCAATTAAATCAGATGCTTAAATCGAAATGTGCCCCAAATCTCTCTTGTTTGCATTATCCATATTGGCGTTTCTTGGCCGTGGTTCATTGCTGGCTGGAAGTCATCCAGCCCCCACAGAGTCACTTTGCAATATTGTGCCAGCAAGTTTCCATGCTCCGCAGCAACCGCTCCAGCGAGGCCAGCACAGCACTACAGGACTGACCTGGAATGTTAGATTGCTTCACTAAGATTTATTAAAAAATGGAAGGAGGGAGACTTAGATCAATGTTGTTGGAATGGGAGAGGATATATTGCCTCATGGCTAAGCACAGGCAACACGTGGGCAATGAAGCGAAGACGCTAAAGACAGGCAGTGAGAGGAGCACAAGGAAGGGCAAAGCCAGCCAGACTCTGACAGCTTTCAGACCCTTCTTCAAATCCCTCAACAAAAGTGACCAAATAATCGCAGTCTCCCAAAGAGTAGTTCCTAATTTTAAGCCCCCACTACTCCAAGAATATATGCAAATATCAGGGGCAATAAAGCAGAATTCCACCAAGTCAAGGTCCTCTGATTCCACTATAAAAGTACAGAGAGTGAGTCTACACCACATTTGGGCCATAATAGCTATTCACAATAAGGATAGTTAAGGACAGTTCTATGATTCTGCTTCCTGGTGTGCAGGGGAAGGACCAGAACATTTTGGATCCCATTTCAAAATCTTTTCTTTTCTTTTTTTCTTTTCTTTTTTTTTTTTAGTCAGTGACACCCTGTAAGCACAGTTGCAAAAATGCCTGGCTTTGTAGGGTGCATTTGAAAATCAAACACTCTACTTTGGAGAGTATGAATAGAAAATACAAAAACGAGATAGAGAAGTAATGAGTGAAAAAAAATTTAGGGTGTTAATGAAGATTTTCATCTTAGAGTCACTGAAGAATGGCATGTTCTCCAAAGATATGTTAGGACATAACTACAAACTTCCTTCTGTGCATTGTCTACGTGCACATTATACCCTGGAAGTTCTAATGGCCTCTTTAAAGCATTTCAGGTTGTCAAATAAACATGTTTACTGGTGGCTTTAAAAAAATCTCAGCATGGTATTACCTGACCATAATATCAGAAGGTCCTCAATCCTTATAAACTACATTTAGCTTCCTTTCTGTCAATTTACATTATATAGCCAAGGAGTCTATATGATTTTCTACAATGTTTTAGATAAAGATAAATTACTGATTTTTTTAATCAAGCATTTCACTTTTGAAGCACAGTACATTTTATTTACTCAATGCACATCGTCTTTTATAGTTCAGTCCTCACCTACCACTTAGAGTTTAGATCTATGCATGAGGTGCCTTTGAGGGCAGTTGAGGTCAGTCAAATAAATTTCCATGTTAGCCAATTTAAAAGACAGGCATTCTACCCACTTGAAAGAAGTACATGAACCTGTTTGGAAAATCTTGATTGAACATTTCTCTTAAAATACACATTCTATACCCAAGAGAATTAATTGGTCTCCAATTGAACTAATTAGCATCTAGGATGTGAATTGTACTTGATAAAATATATATTGAGAATGGCATAAAAAAAACCACAGCTAGCAGTGTGCTCACTCTCCTGTTCAGAGGTTCCTGTTCAGAACCCAGGAGTTCTGAAGCGACACAGCTAGTTCAGCAAGACTGAGTTGCTCCCTGATGAGGAAGAGGGATTGGAGGAATCTTCCAACAGGACCAGATGTAGAACAAGGCTTGATCTCTACTGTAAATATTTACTTCTCAAAAATGTGACAATAATTGAATAGGATTTATTTCCTAAGGTTTTAGGTCTACTGTACAATTTTGAAAAAATAAATGTGATAACAGCTGTATTTGGGATGTTTCACAGCCTCGACTTACTAAATAACTACAAGTGAATTTACTACGTCAGATGAGAGTGCTATAGAGGAGGGAAAATATCTTGCCTCTATGTACTTTCAGGATTTTTAGCTGGGTCATACATTAAATCTGTGGTTCTCAACCTGTAAGTGGTAACCCTTTTGACGTCCATATATCAGATATTCTGCATATAAGTAGCAAAATTGCAGTTGTGAACTAGCAACAAAATAATTTTATGATTGGGAGTCATGAGGAACTGAATTGAAGGGTCACGGCATTACGAAGGTTGAGAACCACTATATTAAATGGGCAAAAGACAGATTAAAATAAGAAGAGATCGAATTTAGTATGTATGCATGCATAGGAGTCCCACAAAAATATGATCCAAAGAGTGCCAGATGATTGAAGTTCAGACAGCACCCTGAGCTATAGAAAGCAATGGGGTTTTCTGGAAGAATATAAAGATAAGATATGAGAAAGTGAAGAGAATATAGACATAGTACATAAACATTACCTTGTTGTGTGGGTAAAAATTCTATAAAACAGTGACAGTTGTCTTAAAGCAGTCTTCATCCTAATGTAAATACATTTTACTAAAATATAGGTTTGTCTTATAGATGTAAATTTCCTTTGCAAAGGGCAGCTTTGCAGAGCTACTACTTTGTCCACATTTTCTCAAAATAATCTACTCAAAATATGCCTAACAAGTTTATTTTGGGGTGTCTTATTCTAGTCTCCACAGTCCCATTTAGGGATAGTCTGTGCTGAGCTTCAACAGTACCACAGCAAAGGTAAAAGTTACTGTAGCCCTTTTGTGTTTCAGGTATCACGTGAACTGTTTTGCGATATTATCTTATTAATTCTGTAAGCTTACAAGATGTGTCTTATTATGCCCATTGAATGGGTAGCCAAGCTAGAACCTAGAGTTTCAATAACTTGGCCATAATTACAAAAGAACAGAAGTTACACAGCCAGCATTCAAGTCCTCCTGACTGTAAGGCCTGAGCCCATCATCCATATATGCTGTTCCCACCTTCACCCATGATTGCTGTATATCAATAGAGCAGGTGGAGATCTCAGTATACTACCAACTCTACCTTTAGTGTAGAGACAGATACTCATTGGATGAGAATGTTGAGTCCTAGCAATTCAAGAATTCAGACTCTTCACTGGAGAGAAAGGGAAGGGAGTAGAGAGAGAAGGGGGGTAATGGAGGGCAGGTGAAAGGGAATAGGGAGAAGAAACCAATGGCTTGACAAAAAGCCACACTCTTAGTCACAGTTCTAATTTTGGCCATTTTTGTACAAGACAGATCTATTTAATATTTCTCTTTTTGCCATTAAAGATTTGATAACTCTAAGATGAGTCACATTCAAATGAAAAAAAGGCTGTTTATAATTTCAAATCAATTAAAAATGGAAACTATAATAAACATCTCTAATGGGTTGGTTTATGGCTACTAATTTTGTGTGCTGCTATGGTCTAAATACTTGTACCCTCCTTTTCCTGTGTTGAAATTCTAACCTCCATGGTGATGAAATTATGTAGAGAGACTTTTTTGTGATGGGGAAATAAAATGGGTCCCTGGAGGAGGCATGTTTCCTTTCTATCCCATGAGGACACAGGAGGCAGAAGGTGCTATCCACGGCCCTGGCTCACCGGACATCTAATCTTCTAAAACCTTCATGCTCGAGTCACCAAGCCCCAGAACTAAGAGTCATGGATTTCTGTTGCATAGCATCATTCTGGTGCAACTGGGAAGAATTAAAACTGATACTCTTGGAACATATATAATCTAATTTTCCTACCCCATGTTAATGTCATCTGACACAATATAAGAGCATGCATCTATCTATCAGGTCATTTCAAAACAGTACTTCAAAAAGTCAAGCACCCCAGCCTCTGTGGGCATCCTTTTCCTCTGGGTGCTGAATCCTGGAGACACTACTATAAACATCCTCTACCAAGAAGATTCTGGTACACATAGTTCAAGTATATTTTACTTTGGCCCTACTAGAGTTCACTCTTGATAGAAATGTATTCACACCACAAAGCTAGCCCAAGTACTTTGAAGTACACTATTAATTTAAAAATAAAAACGGCAAATTCTGTTTTCCATGCTTCATATTCTTTGTCTTTCTCCACTGGGGAAATCCACTATAGTTATTTTTCTCACCTGAGACAATGTCTTACTACATAATCCAAACTTGTCTAGAATATATAATCTTCCTACCTCCCTTTCTGAGTGCTAGGGTTATAGGTGTATGTTACTATGTCCACCCTAGAAACTCTTTCAAAAGTAGTCACAAGTTAAACTTGTCTCACACTCATCCTACACGTGATAAAATGAAACTATTTGGATGGTCTCAATGTTAGTTAACACCAAATGTTCCAACAATCTTAAACATTGAAATCTTATCTAGAGTTGAGAATTGATTTCAGTTCTCAAATATTTCATGAGGTTCCTTACAGACAACGTTGTAATGGTGTTTCAGGGGCAGACCTTCCGTGATCTCTGCCTCTTCTAAACAGTCAAGGCTATCTGTCTGTATTATGCTTAGTACTCAGCTTGGTACCACTCGAGGTCTGGAATTGTTCTTTAATTGTTTGCATATTTCCCCAAAATACAAATCTCTCCATAGGGATCATAAACCGAGAGAACAGACTTTGTTTTGTATTTTTTCTTATGCTCTAATTTAGTCTCCTGAGAGAAAAAGTATATTTAAGTCCTTAAAAATTTACCAAATATGTTCCTAGCATGTTGTGAACACAGTAGTGACCCAAAAATAGGTGATGAATTTAAATGGAATTCTATCATCTCGGTAGCTTCAAATTTCAAAATTCAACTTCTTGAAAAACTGAATTTTCCACTCCAATCCTCTGATTATTAACCAATGAAAAAGGAAATTTTACTGAGATCAGCAAACTCTCATTTGGAAATTTAATTTCATTAAACAATTAGATACTGAAAACTACCAGAACTCATAAAGATGAAGAGCACGGCATGCCATGATATGCTGTCGTTAAATAAACTGAGAAAAAAAAACCTGAAGTTCCATAGTATAGACTTCTCTGTCTTTACTCAGGTTATTAAGAACTGGTTGTCAAAGCAGTTTCAATATATACAATGAAAACCATAGTAGCAATTCTCAACACTTTGAGATTATTGCCTATCCTATTAAGAATATTTGAATATAAATATAGACTGAAAATGCAACAAATATTCAATTTTAACTCACAAATTAAGGCTGCGTTTGAATCAATTAATATTAAGCTATCTAACTCAGAAAAGCTTTTTATTCCCAAAGTCAGATAAGCATCATAGCAATGCCAAGATGTATGAGAGAAAAGAGGTCCCTGGAAAATGGCCAGATTCTCCAATTTTATCTAATGCAGGTCCTTTTCTTTGAGTTGAGTCTTGGCATCATTAATTAGTGACTTCACTTGGGAAAAGTGGGTATTAACCCTTTTTCTTATTTTCCGTGAGATTTCTAAGAAAGAATCAAGGAAGGGAGGGGGAGAGAAAGGGAGGGAGGGCTCTGAGGGATAGAGAGAAAGAAAGGAGGGAAGGAGGAAAGGAGAGTGGGAGATGAGGAAAATATGAAAAGAAAAGGCAAGAAAAGAGAGAAAAGAAAGAAAAGTATGACATGGTAAATTCTGGGCTACCTGTGATACACAAGGGCTTGGCATATAACTAAGTGAATACGCTAGCCCAATAGGTTCACCTTTCTATGTGACTGGGCCTCCATCCAGAAAACACAAATCTTATAAGGTTGCCTGGACTGCCAGCTGCCTCAATTTTAACGCAACGATTTAATGTATTTTAAATAAATGTAACATAAGGAAAAAATGCTTTGTACAAATTGGTCATCTGTTGTTTTTCTGGCTGGCACCATGATTTATGTAATATATCAGTAGAACGGCATCTCTCTATCTGTCTCTTGGATAACAAAGTGCATCTGGAAGGTTCTTTGTAGTGCTTTAACCCCATGATTACTAGAAAAGCTATACTGCTTTGTATAATCATCTAAGTCAAAGTTGCTTTCAAATATGTGACAATTTTATTCTTCTTAGGTCGTCTCTCTCTATCGTGGATGCTCTTTTATTCCCATACCAAAGATTACGTTTTCTCATTGTGCATAAAAGTATTCACAATTTTAGTGACATCCATCTCCACTCAAAACAGCATTTCTGAACTTTTGTAATATCCCAAATATTTACTTATTTAGAACTAGTTACAAAGACCATATGTATATTTTTACTTTCTACTCTTTCTCCCTCCCCCCCAATATAAAGTAATATAATCTGCCAGTTCACTAAAACATAACAAATTGTTTGTTTGAGGTAGAACACCAAGACCATTGATGATGTCATCATAATCCATTGGAGCATTGGATAAAACAATTGCTTTTAACGTATTTTGGATAGCACACCCACATTGTGTAAATCTTATAAAAACTTAGAACCTTTCCCCAGAGCAATGTTCTTACATAAAATTTTGCACGAAATCAAGAGGTTCACAGCTCAGAAGAACATGGCAATATGATTTTGTATGTCTTTCAAAAAGCATTGTTTAGCTCTCTAATTAGTCCCAAAGGAATAACATGTGGGATTTGTGTTGTAGCTTGCTTGTAACGATTGTTTCTGGGGTAGTTGTCTTCTTTTTTTCTGGAACTAATGAGGAATGAGGTCATAGGTTCAATTCATTTAGGGGTCAGTTGGTTGTCATACAAAGACAAAGCCTTTGCCATATTACTGCCCCACCATCTTGCAAATTTATGCACCTCTTCACCAATCCAGATAATGAATGGTTACAACCAAACCACTACTTCTCTAGATATAAAACTGGAAAAATGTCTTTCCTTGCTTTGATGATATCAAGAATTATGCAATTATGGGAAGCAGCAACTTAGTATAATAACATGAGGAGGTGGTCCAAAGATCAAAAGGGAAGGGTGTCATGAACCACATGGCTATATGGCATTAGGCAAACTATTTGATTTGCCTGGGTCTTTCTTTCTCATTAAATAGGAAAAATACCTGATAATAATAATTGTAGGAATAAAATAAGATTTTAACTCAAAGTTTCCAATATTGAAGTTCGCCCTATGGTGAAGAATAACTAGTGCATACAGTATTATGAACGAAAGCTCACACAAACTAGGATGTCACTAACAGTGTTCGATGGCCTCACAGTAACAGAAGGGTCCTGACGTGAAGCATTCTTACTGTGGTCATTGTAAAGGAAACTTTATTTACTGTTAATGCTGCCCATTGATTTCTTTCTTTATATGGTTAATCTACATACATTTACCCTAATTGATAGCTATTTGGTATAGAACCATATATTCCTAAGCTCTTAAAGAAAACATGAACATATACTGTGGACAAAAGACAAAAATATGATGCTTAAACAGTTAAAGCCTCTTTTGGGTCAACAAATGAAGTCCTAAAAGAGACTAATCTCTTCTAAAAGTTAGGAAAATCAGTTGGTTTATCTGCATAAGCTGATAAGGAAAGCATAGATCCACTTAGCTTTCACTGCTTATGATTAAAAAAAAAACTGTCTTTGCACACAGGTCTTTGCCCTTGCAAGGCAAGTGTTCTTGCTCACTGAGTCATACCCTGGCCCTGAAATTCTCCACACTTTAACACACAAAGAAACCAACATCCGTGAAACTTAGTAACAGCATGAATATACAGCAAAAGCTGACCTGAAGTAGTGGAAACTCTCTGACTCTGGACAGACACCAGGAAAGCTGCATTAGACCAATCTAGCCCCGCTGAAAGCAGGTGACAGTGGGGGGCTTGGGCAGTTTGTGGGACCAAAGCAATCCCTAATGAATGATCTGGCTTCATGAAGCCCATTTTCTATGAAGAGAAACCTTGCTCAGCCTAGACACAAGGCGGAAGGCCTTGGTCTTGCCTCTACAAGGTGATGTGACATAATTTGTTGACTCCCCACGGGAGGTCTTACCCTCTCTGAGGAGCAGATGGAGGTGGGGTGAAGGGAAGGTGGGAGGAGTGGCAGGGGAAGTGGGAACTGGGATTAGTATGTGAAAAAAAACAGCCTTTGAATCCTCTCTGCATTTCTTTATAAGGTACAATACATTCACTATACACGCAGACACGAAATATACACATACTGATAATGGGCAGAAAATGTTAAACCATGTTTCATTTTTTTATTACATCAAAAAAGCATTTATTTTCATATGTTTTATAGCCTGCTAATTTGGCTACGGAGCTAATGCCCATTTAAGGGAATATGGTGAGGGACAACTGTGCAGCAATATTAAGTGAGGAAGCCATATGTTTCCCAGCCCCACCATCCCGACTGTGGCTGCTCACCCCACCCCCCTTGTGGATTAGCTCTTCTGCAGATAGGCCTACAGTGGGTAAAACGCCTCTTTTACAGGTGTTTGGTGGAGATCATGCAAAATAAAGGTTTCTATGGGGAGTGGAAACTGTGTAAGACATCCGGAGACAGCATCTTGCTTTCACTTAAGATGCAATCCTCAGAGGTCGGCTCCAGACTCTTCATTTATAACAGCACCTTTATATATCATGATAAGTGACTGCCTGCCCCTAGATAGCTGACACAGCACCCAGAATATGCAGAGCTGTGTGGTTTTGACCATCTTCTAGTTTGTCTAGAAGGGTGTTAGAAGAAAAGATATGGCAGGACTAGACTGTGAACCAAAGTGAAACTATACTTCAACCAAAGACTAATTCATCCTAAATTCCAAGAAAGGGTAAAACAAGGTTAAAAGTAATGGCTCTTTAAATAAATAGACAATACAAAAAAGAATTTTTTATCCACATTATTCTCACATCCTCTTGTATGCTCCTGGGTTTGGGTATCATATATAGTACAGATGGACAGAACTTGCAATAAAGTCAAGAGGGCCTCAGTTGAGTGGAGGATTAAACATTTGCACCAACAACTCCCATAATCTGAAATTATATCATCACGGTTTCCTTGAGCTCAAGAGAATTCCTTTATACTGACTCCTTTGCTGCCCAAATTAAAGGGTGCAAAGGGCCTGAAAGAGAAAATCAAACAAGGGAAAGGATACAAAAACAATACAAGGGGAAAGGCATGAGGTTTATATAGGCTTATGTTTTTATGCAAATGTGCTGGTAAGAAAAGGGATCCATTTGGGGAGCAATAAAGAAGAGGGTGGGGGGAAGCTGAGAGCAGATCTCAGTAAAAAACACAGAGGCTTTCTATGCAGATGGGGGATTTAAAAGGAGTAAAATGATAACCACACAGTCAAGAGAATAGAAAAGAGACCTTGATGTTTGATAGTTGTAATAACCTGCAGAGTGCTCTAATGGTTCGGGGATCAGGTGCGGAGCTACAGCAATAACGAGAGCTGAATAATTATCTCGGCCGCATCCATACCGCCAAAGTCCCAGCGTATGAGCTATATAAGGAGGCTTCTGCTGCCTCTCCAAGATTTCCTGAAATGTTAAATCACTGATTTGGGAGCACTTCCAGCATTAGTACTGCCCAGTTAGAAAGAAATAAAGCCCAGAATTCTCCTGTGGCAGTTCTAATGTCTTTGTTAATTATGAATTATGGGTAAACATGCAGACGCACAGAGGTCACGGCTGTCAGCAACAATAGTTTTCAAGAAGGATTTTTATGAGGGTCTTTTTCACTCCACCATAATGTCCATTTTATATACATAAACAGAGCCAGGCATATAAAAAAATGATGTTTGCTTTTTAGGTGAGTTGGTTTTGTAAGGCTTTCCCCCCCTTTCCATTTCTCCTTCTCCCTCCCCTGTGTAGAGGCATGTTGCTGTAGCCAAGCAAAGCTGTTCATAACTAGAGTTCTCCTCCGTGACTGACAACAGCTGCACTATTCCAAGGGCTAGGCAGAGAGAGGCTGAGGCCGAAGTTGGGTCAGCGCTCAGACCCTGTAAACCACCTTATTACCAAAGGAAGTGACCAGTGGGTCACCTCTCACCAGTGGTCATCTTTCACATTTGATGGAGAGAGAAGCTGCATACACCATGCTTGATTAACCTCGCTTAAAAGCCAATGCTGATCTCAAATCTATCTCAGGATGCCTACAAATAGGATTGAAATTATATTATGTGTGGATCCAGCCCAACAGAAGCAACTGGCGCAAAATCATTTTAATTAGATAGTAGCGGCTGTAATTCACTCAACTTTGGCATTAATTCTTTTGTCCCATCAAAGAACTTCTGGGACTCCCTGTGAGACAAGAACTAAAGAGCTGCTGGGTGGAGAGTAATCAAGCTCGTGTCTGAGCATCTTACATAAGGCTTTGACATGTTGACAGAACGTTAGACTTTACAATCAGATCAAAATTTGATCGGAATGTTCAGAAAAATCTGTGACAATCATTCTGCTTAACTTTTTAGAGCTTGGCAATGGTATCTAGAAAAATGGCTTGGGAAATGTGACTAAAGCAGTCTTCAAACCGCCCAAAAATGTGGACACTGACACTCAGAAGCTATTGTCTTTGTGCCTGGCAAACTTAGGAATAATACTTAGCTCAAATATAGAAGCCTCAAAATGCAATATCAGCAAACTTCTCTTTCTGTCCTTCATTCAACCCAGTTACTTAAGATTTTTTTCACAATACATAGTAGTGAATATCTGCAGTCTCAACTTGCAAGACTGAAGTAGACAGGTCATAAGTTCAAGGCCACCCTGGCATACACAGACCTGGTCTCAGAACTGATATGGTGAAAGGAGAAAATCCACTCCTACAAGTTGTCTTTGGGCCTCCTAATGTGGGTCATAGTAGACACATGCTCAGGAAAGAGGGTAATGAATAAATTTAATTTTTAATTATTGTAAAAGGAAAGAAAGGAGACTGGGAGGGAAAGGAGGAGAGGTAGGGAAAGGGAAGGAAATGAGGGGGGTGACTAACGATTCAGTGTCTCTTCATACACTGAGTTATCTACAAGCCCCTCCACTTCAGGCACATCATTCTGTTTTCAAACCCTTTTCCTAGTTGGCATTACACCTAAGAGTTAACTGTTCTTAGTCAATGTAGAAAGATGCATAGGAAAACCAACAGATATTGATCCAAGCCAAGTTCCCCTCTGCTCACAACCTTCTCATGACCCAAGCTATATTTCATCTACATTTATAAAGACAGAGAACACTTAGAGGAATGGCACTTTTTTTTTACAAGAAGTCACAAGCAGTTTAAGAACTCAGGGTACCATGCACCACACACCATGCTTTCCTTTCCCATTATGCCATAAACCCGAACAACCAGCACTCAATTCATTCAGGTTGAGGATCTGAGAAAGAATCTCCTAGCTCCACTGCAGGAATTCTCAAGCAAATCCTATGTAGTCAATATGTAGTTTATTTACCATTATTGCTAACCACAATTAGAAAAGGAGCAAAATGAATCAAGTAGTCAGAAGGGAGAAGTGGCTATGTCATGTCCTGACCTAAAAATCATATCGATATCATATATAGAGATATTATATATCAGATGATATAGATAGATAAATAGATAGATAGATGATAGATAGATGATATAAATAGATAGATTAGATAGATAGATAGATAGATAGATAGATAGATAGATAGATAGA